>SZWC01005525.1:129372-142903 GCA_023375785.1 Penium margaritaceum
AAGAGAGAGAGAGAGAGAGAGAGAGAGAGAGAGGGGGGGAGGAGGGGCAGGGAGAGGGTGAGAGTGGGAGGGAGGGAGGAAAAGGGAGAGAGAGGGAGAGAGTGGGAGAGAGAGGGGGAGAGAGGAGGGAGAGAGTGAGAGGGAGTGAGAGGGAGAGACAGGGAGAGACAGGGAGAGAGGGAGAGGGGGAGAGAGAGTGAGAGATAGAGAGAGCGAGAGAGAGGGGGGGGGGGAGGAGGAGAACAGGGAAGTCACTCCTTTTTCAATAGAACACAAATACACTTGCATGCTCCAAAAGTTGTTTGTCCCTCCCTGTCTAGAGATTCTATGGAAATGTATGCCCTGATGGCCAATTCTTGAGGTTGAGACATAATTCAGGTGCTCAACTTGACACATTGCATAACTCTGGCTATGCACTTGCCAGAGGAGGGATACGGAATGACCAGTTGTAGAAAAAACCAGCTCACGAAGGTCTGAAGATAGCTCACAGAAATCTTTTGTCTTATGAGCCAAAGACTTTGTGCAACAAGCAAATTCTTACCAGTTTCAAGGGGTTGAGGTCTAAGATCTACCTTGGTCCCCTCCCTGTAGCAAGGCAAGTGTGTGCATAAAGAATGAACGACTCTTTGTCATACCAATCCTTTGTAATGCTTTGGGTGGTTGACCTAGTGCACCAATGAAAGAAGAACATCGTGTGAGGTGAAGGTAGGTACCATTGTTTCGCTTGAGCTCATTGTCGTTGTTTTCCAAAGAGAATAACAATCCCTTTGCATGAGATCCAGCAATCCTAGCACCCTCAAAATACCCCCGCGATTGTGACTCAATTGTACAATCCATCTAACACCGCAGATATGTTAAAGCACTGCATGATACGTGACTCATCCTAGCACTGAACAATACATTTTTGTACATCGTCTGGAGAGATGACGGTCTCCCAGGTGGCTCCTCGACGCACCCTCTTTGGCCGAGTGATCTACCTCAACCTCCCTGTCGCATCGTAGATCAGGCACATCAATGACTCTGGGCGGTACGTGGTTGCTCGTTTTCTCACACCACGTCCGACTGCAGCCGATGCTTAAGTTGTGAGGAGTGACGTTCCCGAACCGCCACAGCAAGCGTCCTTTACTACATCGTAGATGTTCTGCTGTCCAAAATTCCTGGGCCGTTCTTAATCCTGGCCTCCATTTTGATCCTCATGCATCAACATTTTCCTTGTCACCCGCCCCTGGACCACACCATATCCGCAGCCACCCAGCCCCCCCACCCCTGGTGAGTCATCAGCAAGAACATGCCTCATGTTTGGGCTACGCATGCATCATCGATGACTTGTGGTCATCTAACAATTACCTTCCACCTGGTTTCATGCAGGTTCCTGCCACGTCCGCAATATGGAAACCCCTCAACTTGTAGCTCGCTTCCAATACGAGGCAGACAGCACATCAACCCTGGCCACATGCGCACAGACCAACGCTACTGTCCTTCCACAAAACTTCCAGGCTTTCTGATGGAACCTCTACCACCGCCTAGAGAGCAGCCCATGTTAGGCTGCATGTCGTCTATGCGATAACAACTTGAAAACCTAGGCAGCAGGTTGGGGCAACGGCGTTGTTGATGCAGCGTGCGGGCTTCCACGCTCGTTGCTTAAGTCTGCTGCCCCCTCAGTCTGCTGCCCCATCAGTCTGCTGCTCTAGAGTCTAAGTCTGGAAGCTCTGGGTTTGTTACTCAGAAATGTGCGCGCCAGTGTTAGAGCCAGAAAGCAGCTGAAAACTGAAAGTGACTGATCAGGAATGAAGAATGAGCAACAATGGGAGACCCCTCCAAGTTCTAGCTCCCCCCCACTAGTGTAGAACTTGTTACTCAACTAACCAGCCAATCAGAAAATAGTCCTAGAATTTTTTTCTGGCAGGCAGGGTTTTCTCGGTGAGCCTCGCCAGACGCCCGACAGCCCAAAACCCGAGCGTCATCCGTTTTGCCTAAAAACTGGACCATACCATAATACCAACACTACGAACGCAGTCGTGCAGTCAAAATCAGCTAGAAAAATAGCAGCAAAGAGTTATGGCTGCCCAAACCCAGGCAGTGCCTATGATAGTCAGCGATGCAAAGCAAGGCCATACAGCAGGAGACATGGACCCTAGACACCGCATGATGCTGCAGACCCAATGCCACAACCAGATACAGCACTAGGTGCATGCAGACAGCATCTGCAGTGGCAGTGACCGCCGGCGGCACGACCGTCGAGGAGGCCTGCTGATGGAGCTGAGCGCATCGCCTGAGGGAGGAGGCTCCAGCGAATGATGAGTGGGTATCAGCGCGTGTCGGCTCCACCGAGCGACACTCCAGCAGCGTCGAGTCTCGCCGTCAGTCATCTGCATGCCGATGTACACAAGCCGGGAGGACACAACAGAGTACAATGAGAGATGCACGAAAACCAACAATAACTCATGTGTTGCAAAGTCCGTCTTTGTCTTCAATGGCAACATGTCGTCGATGTGGTCGCATTTGGCAGCCGCCCATCGCAGCGTCGCACTCACCATCATCAACACTGGTGCTTGCACTTAATGTCTCTGCCAATCAATGACCACCGCTGCAGGTGAGGAAAACCTCCGTCCTCGCCTTGCAATGGCGCCTCTCAATTGGGACCCCTCATGTTTTTGTGCATGCATTTGGAATTTCTTCGTGGAGAAGGAAATGCCTTTTGCTGCCATCTTGTCCAAGAACCTCCAAGCGGTGTTTGAACACCCAAGCCCTGCGACCCAGCTAATTTCTTGCCAAATACTTTCACGCAACATCCACCGCGTGTACCCGTGCTACCGCAAGCCCGTGGCTAACATGCTACGGGACTGTAACGGCCCCATCTCATTTGGAATGGGCGGGTGGACCTCAACAAGAGTTACATCGCAATCACTGCCCACGCCATTCACAAGCCCCGTCTCCTCAGTGTGGCCATCGGCTTTGAACCCCTTCCCAGGGACGCATGATGCTCCGGCCTTCTACCGTGTCTTCCACAAGGTCGTCACGGCATGGGGCCTGTGGGACCGTGTATATGCGGTGACCAGGGACAACGCTTCTGTTGATAGCGTCATGGTGAAGAACCATCTGGAGGGTCAATGCCCGGACGTTTCAGAGGACCACTTTGTGCGGTGCTTCCACTACTTCCTCAACCTTGCTCTCAGGGAAATCAGGGAAATCCTCTCCGTTGCGGAGGTTAACCACATTGTACTCATGGTTTGCCGCCCAGCCAACTTCATCAGCTGCAGTCCGCAGTCCGTGAAGCTTCTTGCGAAGCTTTTTTCCTCGCCAACCATGGCATGCCCTTCTTCAAGCTGGATGTGGATTTGCACACACGCTGGAACTCTACCGTCGTAATGTTGCAGCTTGTCCATGAGCAGCGGGATCCAATGGAAACTTGGCTCTTCTCCATCCATGCCGACAACCTTCGGCTACTGGGAGCGCAATGCAGAAGTTTTGGAGCCTTTCAAAAACATGACCAATGATGCTTCTGTGGAGTCCGATGCCACCATGAGTCTCGCCGTTCCTTTGTTCAACAAACTGCTGGACCGCCTGCAAAGCATCGCCGATGCATGCAGGCGTGCTGTGACTGCACCATTGTCCTCGGGTGTCGCGAACGACAATGAGCTTCGCGTCATGCAAGCGGCACTTGCGAAGGCTTTGAAGGAGGCCGCAGAGCATGTAGGGCAGTACTATGCCCTCACTGGCGACTGTCAGTGCCTCGGGGACCTTCCTGGACTCGAGGAAGGTCTACTTCGAAGACACTGCAGTGATTCTAGCGACATCCACCCCAGCAAACTGATGCTTGAGATCATGCAGTTGCTGTAGCCCTAAGAAGAAGCATTACGTGGAGGCGCGCAACGAGTGCATCGCTCATGAAATTACCACCAAAGCGACTGCTGAGACAAATCCTACGACATCCAACGTGGCGGCCTCCATCCTGGACGAGTTGCTCGGTATGGCAGCCGCACCTACTTCTACTACTTCGGTGTTTGCGCCCGCCGCCTCCTTTGCAACGCCTGCACCTTTTGTGCCTGCTTTTGTTGCATCCGCCCCTTCCTCTGCAGCGCCTGCTACTGCTGCTATGCCTCTCGCAGCCTCTCTACCTGCTCCTGCACTATCAGCATGTGTTGCTTGTGGCGCACCAGAAACACCAGCGACAGCTGGGGCTCCAGCCGACACTGCCATGACAGCCGTGCGTGTCTCCTCTTGCATTCCTGCACGTAAAAAAGCAGCTGCCGCCCAACATGCAGCAGAGACTGCTCTTGAGGCGACAGCACTAGAGCAGTCGGCGCAGCCACCTACTACTTCGACGCCCGCCGCATCTTCCGCGTCCAGTCTCCATGAGAGTGTTGTCCAGTAGCTCTGAGAAGTTGCGGATCATCCACACCCCCCCCCCCGGGCGTTGTGTAGGACATAAAGTACACCCGCCACGAGCAAGTGTTTGCCACTAGAGATTCTACACGACGCCCTCTTGACTGGGAGATCGCCAGCTACGTCCGCGTCCCTCGCATGGACGAGTCCGCCAACCCCATTGTATTCTACATCATAAACTGCAAGCAATGGCCAATATTGCACGTCGTTGCCATGGACGTCCTGGCCATTCCTGTGACGTCGTCCGCCTAAGTGAGAGTAAATGGAAAGCCTAGGCAGCAGGTTGGGGCAGCTGCGTTGTTGATGCAGCGTGCGGGCTTCCACGCTCGTTGCTTAAGTCAGCTGCCCCCTCAGTCTGCTGCTCTAGAGTCTAAGTCTGGAAGCTCTGGGTTTGTTACTCAGAAACGCGCGCGCCAGAGTTAGCGCCAGAAAGCAGCTGAAAACTGANGAATGAAGAATGAACAGCAATGGGGGACCCCTCCAAGTTCTAGCCCCCCCCCCCCAGCTCTGTAGAGCTTGTTACTCAGTTCATCAGCCAATCAGAAAATAGCTAATTTCAGGCTGGCAGGTTTTCTCGGTGAGGCCTGCCAGACGGCCCAAAACCCGGGCGTCATCCGTTTTGCCTGAAAACTGGACCATACCATAATACCAACGCTGCAAACGCAGCCGTGCGGTCAGAATCAGCTAGAAAAATAGTAGCGAGGAGTTATGGCAGCCTGAACCTAGGCAGTGTCCACGACAGTTTATGCTGCCGAACAGGGCCATGCAACATGCAACAGGGACCCTAGGCAGCGCATGACGACGTAGTCACAACAGGACGCGCTGGACGCATGCAGACAGCGACTGCGGTGGAAGTGACGGCCGGCAGCGCCACCGCCGAGGAGGCCTGCCGATGGAGTTGAACACGTCGTTGGAGAGAGGAGGCTCCAGCGAACTGCGAGACGGCCTTCAGCGTGCGTCAGCTCCACCGGATGACACTCCATCAGCGTCGAGTCTCGCCGTCACTTATCTGCACGCCGATGTACACAAGCCGGGAGGACACAACAGAGCACAATGAGCGCAAAAAACCAACACTCCCCCATGACTCACAAGCGTAGTGCACATGGGCGGGCAGAGACGCAAGCAGAGAAAAAGAGGGCAAGTCACGGACGCAAACCGACTGAACTCACAGCCTTCTTGAACGAGTCTCGCTTCAATTCCTTGGTCAGGAAGTCAGCTAGCTGCCGTGCTGTCTCAACCCACACGATGCTGATGCTGCCGTCGTGCAACAACGAACGCACATAGTGATACTCAACATTGATGTGCTTTGTGCGAGTGTGATGCACACCGTCATTGTCTGCAATGGCCATGGCACTCTCATTGTCACAATGCAAGGTGATGGATGCGACAGATTGACGCAGCTCGGACAACAGACGACGCAACTACACACTCTCACACGCGCCTGAGCCAAGGGCCACGTACTCAGCCTCAGCAGTGCTGCGTGTAATGCACCCTTGCTTGCCACTACGCCAGGACACAGCTGTGCCACCGATCAGGAAGATCCAGCCTGTGCGACTCTTACCGTCTGGACTGCCGGCCCAGTCGTTGTCGGTGTAGCCCACTGCGACGACGGACGGCTGGCGGCGGAACATGAGACCTTTCCGAGGGGTCAAGACGACATAGCGCAGTACTCGGATCGCGGCCTCGTAGTGGAGGTGACGCGGCTCCTGAGAGAATTGGGCCAGAAGGTTGACGGCGAACGCGATGTCTGGACGCGTCGTCGTCGCCAGGAACATCAGTGACCCGATGATCCGCAGATACATGGTCACATCGACTGGCTCCCCCACAACAGCTGGGTCAGGACTCTTCAGTTTCACCTGGCCATCGGGTGACATGGGTGAGGATGCGCTGGACACGAGGGGCAGGTCCTCGGCGAAGCGAGCTGACAGGGTCTGCACATAGGCAGCCTGATGGACGTGTAGGATGCCCTGGGAGCGATCATGCTCGAGCTCCATGCCCAGGAAGACTCGGGCAGACCCGAGATCCTTCATCTGGTAGGCGACGTGCAGTAGGTCCTTGACGTACTAGATGGTTGTCGCGTCTGGCGACGCAATGAGGAGATCGTCGACGTAGACCAGAACTGCGGCGAAGGTCTGACCTCGCGGGCTGACGAACAGTGCGGGGTCAGCGGTGCTGCGCTGGAGGCCACCACGGAGAAGCGTACTGCTGATCTCCTGGTTCCAGCACCGAGGCGACTGCTTCAGGCTATAGAGGGCCTTCCGCAGCCGCCAAACTCTCCCAGTGCCGTCGTCGAAGCCTGGGGGCTGCGTCATGTAGAGCTCCTCACCCTCCAGTGAGCCATGGAGGAATGCGTTGCTCACGTCCATCTGATGCAGCTCCCACCCGTGCTGGGCAACCAGGCTGAAGAGCGCCCGGCTAGTGGAGAACCGNGCCGCGTCTGGCGACGCAATGAGGAGATCGTCGACGTAGACCAGAACCGCGGCGAAGGTCTGACCTCGCGGGCTGACGAACAGTGCGGGGTCAGCGGTGCTGCGCTGGAGGCCGCCACGGAGAAGCGTACTGCTGATCTCCTGGTTCCAGCACCGAGGCGACTGCTTCAGGCCATAGAGGGCCTTCCGCAGCCGCCAAACTCTCCCAGTGCCGTCGTCGAAGCCTGGGGGCTGCGTCATGTAGAGCTCCTCACCCTCCAGTGAGCCATGGAGGAATGCGTTGCTCACGTCCATCTGATGCAGCTCCCACCCGTGTTGGGCAACCAGGCTGAAGAGCGCCCGGCTAGTGGAGAACCGACCAACTGGGGCAAAGATCTGGTCGTAATCGATTCCAGGGACCTGAGCAAACCCTTTTGCTGTGAGGCGGGCCTTGTACTTGTCCAAGGATCCGTCAGGCTTCCATTTACGCCGAAAGACCCACTTGGCACCAATGGCCTCTCGACCCAGAGGGAGGTCGACGAGGTCATACATGTGGTGCTGTCGGATAGCAGCGAGCTCGTCGGCGCAGGCAGCATCCCAATGTGCGGCCTCAGGGGAGGCTCGCGCCTCGCGTAGAGTGGAAGGGTCCTCTGGGCGCGCTGTTGACCGAACTGAGAGGGCGTGTGCATCACGAGCCCTAGGTGGGATGCGGGCGAGTGCAGCCACAACAGCATGCCGATGCTCGTGATGAAGCATGGCGTACCCCAATGCAGAACCCGGGTGAAGGTCTGCGATGATGGCGGAAGTGGTCAGGCCAAGAGCCTTTGTGCCAGGATCCCCACTCACGACCGTGGGAGTGGAAGAGACACGTGGAGCCACAGGAGGTCGAGGCATCACGGGACGTGGAGCGATGGTCTGCGTGCTCACCGTCGGTCGAGGTCGGAGGCTGCCGCCTGGGCCACGTGTAGCGCGGTCGTGCAGAAGATGGTGCTGAGTCCGACGGGTCGACGGAGGCGGATGGGGCTACTGATCCGGAGGAGCCAGCAGTGCCAGACGCGACAGGCGTTGTTGGCCCGGAGGGGCCAGTTGGCCCGGAGGAGCCGGCAGACGCAACAGGATCTGCTGGCCCAGAGGGGCCAGTGGACGTGACTGGGGCTGCTGGCCCGGAGGGGCCAGCGGACTCGACTGGGGCTGCCGGCCCAGAGGGGCCAGCGGAAGCGACTGGGGCTGCCGGCCTAGAGGGGCCAGCGGAAGCGACTAGGGCCTCCGGCCCAGAGGGGCCATCGGAAGCGACTGGGGCTACCGCCCCGGAGGGGCCAGCGGACGCGACTGGGGCTGCCGGCCCGGAGGGGCCAGCAGAAGCGACTGGGGCTGCCGGCCCGGAGGGGCCATCGGAAGCGACTGGGGCTGCCGGCCCGGAGGGGCCAGCGGAAGCGACTGGGGCTGCTGGCCCGGAGGGGCCGGCGGAAGCGACTGGGGCTGTCGGCCCGGAGGGGCCATCAGAAGCGACTGGGGCTGCCGGCTCGGAGGGGCCAGCGGACGCGACTGGGGTAGCTGGATCGGAGGGGCCAGTGGACGCGACCGGGGCTACCTGCTCAGAGGGACGGAGTGATGCGTCACCCGAAAGCGACAGGACGGAGGACGGAATCACCACTCCCCCACGCGACGGGAGAGACACGGACGAGCCGGAGCGGATGAGGTCGCGAGGAAATAGGTCCTCAAAGAAGAGGGCATCGCGGGACTCGACGATGCACTATTGGGATGGGTCACAGAAGCGCCAGGCCTTGGACTGACGAGACACACCGAGGAAGGTGCAGGGGCGTCCGCGGGGGGCGAGCTTGCCGCCCTGCTGTGGGGCGGGCAGCCAATCAACGGCCACGCAGCCCCAGACGCGAGCCGGGCGGAGGTCAGTGCGACGACCGCACCAGTGCTGATAGGGCGTGGACTGGCGGGGAAGGGGACCGTGGGGAACCCGGTTCCAGACCCAGGTCATGTAGGCCATGGCTTCGAAATAAAAGCCATCGGAGAGGCCGGACTCGACCCGCATGGTGCGAACGGCGTCGGCCATGGTACGGTTCCACCGCTCGAAGACGCCGTTCTAGGCGGGTGTGTAGGGCGTAGACATCTCATGGTGGATCTCGCGGGAGGCGAGAAAGGTCGTGGCCTCACCCAGGTACTCGCCACCACGATCGGAGTGAAAGCGGCAAAGGGGGCGGCCACACTCGCGCTCCGCGAGGACAAGCCAATCCTGAATGGTTCGGGCGACATCGCTCTTCTGTCGAAGGCAGAAGACCCAACGGTAGCGAGAGTAGTCGTTTGTAAGAGTGAGGACATAGCGGCCATGCTCACCGACGGACGCGGTGGGGAGAGGGCTCATGACGTTGAGTGGACAAGGTCAACGGGGGCGGACGCCCGGGAGGAAGATAGGGGGTACGTGGACCGGTGCATTTTCCCCTGAGCGCAATCAATGCACTCAGTGGGGCACGGGAGAGGGAAAGTCTCCGGATCAAGGCCCTTGGCCGGCTGGGTGCGGAGCATGCTTTCTACTGCGGCAGAGTGGACGTGGCAAAGGCGGCAGTGCAAGAGGCGGGTGTGCTGAGGAGAAAGCGTGCTGGTAACAAACATATGACCCGTGGAGGCCGACGGAGAGGAGACGGGAGAGGAGGAGGAGAGGCGGGGAACGTGCCACAAGTTGCCACAGGCAGTGGCGTTCAGTACGACAAGACCAGACGGACGCAACGACACAGTGCCGACACCACTCGAGTGCACCACGTCCATGCTCATGCGGTCAAGGGCAGTCACGGACAGGAGGCTGAGCTCGAGACCAGGGACGAAGAGAACATCGGTCAGAAAGACGTCACCGGCCGGACCACGGAAACGAACAACGCCTACACCACGAACAGGCAACACCTGTCCGGAACCCGTCCGAATACCGGAGACATCGCCAACAGGACCGAGCATACTGAAGGCCTCGCGAGAGGCCGTCATGTGATGTGTGGCCCCGGAGTCGATGATCCAGGTCTTAGCAGGGTCCTTGACAGGGGTCGCCAGATCACTCATGGTCACATGGCAGCAATCGAGGGACGCGGACGCGGTGGAAGGAGGCGCGAAACGAGAATGCCAATCGTCAAGCCATGCGATATCGTTAAGGAGTGGGGTGGAGGAGATCACAGGAGACGACGAGACAGACGAGGAAACATGACACGACCGCAGCTCAGTCTCAGTCATACAGGGATGGGCCGGGGAGCAGGAGGTGACGCAACTCGCACTTCCCTGGGGAGGAGGGCGAGGCAGGCCAAGCTGGAGCGCGATGAAATTCTCCAGCTGACGCTCACGGGATGACGGCCCAAGAGTGTAGACGGAATGCGGAGTGACGGCGCCAGAGCCCGGGTAGTAGGAGGGCTGAGCCGGCGAAGGAAGTGGAGGTGCCGACGGCTGAGGGTAGTACTGCTGCGGCGCGGGTGTCTGCGGGACAGGCGGAGCTGTCGGAGTGGCAGAGCTGCTGGATGAGGTCGGAGTGGTAGGACCAGCAGCAACGACGGCGGCAGAGGCGAGGCGGCGCTCCCGCTGGCGTCGCATGGTGGCGATGACACGGGCCTCGTCTATCGGGAGAGGGCACATGTACCACCCGTGCCCAGGCTGGCCACAGTTGTGGCAAAGCGAGCCATTACCGCTGGAACCGGTCGATGACTGCTGCTGCTGCTGTTGCGATGGACCCTTGCCCTTCTTGTTCCGACTCTTCTTCTTCTTCCCCAAGGGCGATGGGGTAGCTGCGACGGGGGAGGCAACGGCCACGGAGGCAGCGGCAGGGGTGGCGACGGCAGGGGATGCGAGGGCCTCCGCGCGATGGAGCTGGGACTCCTTGTGAGCTTCATCGATGCGGAGGAAGAGCTCATATGCCCAGAGCATGAGGGTGCCTTGGGCCTCCATGGTGGAGAGAACTTCTTGAGGGTAGTGGACAAAGACGTCCGCGTACGTGCTGGTAGCGCCGTGCTTGATGGTGAGGAGCGCGGATAGAGGGGGCGGAGCAGATTTGCCGAGTCGACGGAGGATGTCCTCCGCCCGCTACCAGTAGGCAGTGACCGTCTCGGTCTCCCCCATGTGCAGGGAGTTGAACTCCCGGAGCAGACGGCTGATCTCAGCGTCGCTGGACAGGCGATGGGGCCTGGTGAGGACGTGCCATGCGGCTGCAGGGTCTGGGATGGCGCCAGCGGTGAGGTCGCCGAGGAAGGGCTCTAGGGCCAGGCGGGAAGCTGGAGGGGCGACTGGGACAAGGGCACGGACGGCGCGACCAGCGTCATACAGCTGGTCGGCCTGGGTGGAGTCGTAAGGGAGGGTGTAGTAGGCCCACAGACCCTCATCCTGCGCCCAGATCCGGAAGCTGAGCTCCCAGCTCCGGAACTGCTCGCCGGCCTGAAGCGGCGGCGGCGGTGTCTCAAAGTCCTTCTGCCTACGGCCGGCACCCAGAGTGGGGCCAAGGACGGAGGTCACTGTGTGACGTTGGCGCTGAGTCTACTGCTGTGCCAGGTAATATGTGGCGCCGGACACAGCGGGGCTAGCGTGCCCTGGAGGGATGAACGACGGCAGCATGCTGGTGGCGGTTTGGGAGGCAACTGGCTGTAGCGCTGCAAGCTGCTGCGTCAAGGCGGCGAGCTGTTCTTGGAGAGTAGCGAGAGGGTCAGGGTTGCTGCCAACGTTACCAGTGGGCTGCTAGTGCTGCTGCTGTTGCTGCAGGAGCGGCGGCGGCTGCTGCTGCTGAGGCGGTGGCGGTTGCTCCTGCTGCTACTACTGCTGGTCCGGCTGCTGCTGGTGCGGCGGCGGCAGCTACTGTTCCCGTGGCGGCAGCGGCTGCTGCTGCTGCTGCGGCGGCGGCGGCTGCTGCTGCCGCGGCGGCGGCGGCTGCTCCTGTTGCTGCGGCGGCGGTGGCTGCTGCTGTTGTCGTGGCGGCGGCGGCTGATCCTGCTGCTGCGGCGGCGGCGGCTGTTGCAACTGCGGCGGCGGCGGGTGTTGCTGTTACAGTGGAGGCGGGTGCTGCTGCTGCTGCTGCTGCAGCAATTGCTGCAAGAAAGGAGGGGTAGGGGTCCCCCCACTAGAGGAGGACCCCTCCTCGCCGGGACTACCAACCATGACTTAGTGTCTCTTTTTTTTTGTGTCTTTGTGTTGCTGTTGTCAGCAGGAAAGTGGGGCAGTGGGGATTCTACCCACCCCTTTAGCCTTCCCCCTTTCCCCCCCTGTTTTTTTTATGACGTCAGTAGTGACGTCAGTAGTGACGTCAGTAGAGGGGTGCTGACGTCAGCACAGGGGTGCTGGCGTCAGCAGCGGCGGATGTTGGGACCGCCGCTGCTGTTGTTGCTGTTGATGCCGCTGTAGCTGCTATTGCTGCTGCTCTTGCTGCTGCTACTGCTGCTGCTATTGCTGCTGCTGCTGTTGCTGCTGCTGCATTTTTCTGCTACTACTGCTGCTGCTGCTGTTGGTGTTGCTGCTGCTGGTGCTGCTGCTGCTGCAGTTGCTGCTACAGCTGCCGCTGCTGCTGCTGCTGCAGCTGCTGCGTGCTGATGATGTTGCTGCTATTGCTGCTGCTGCTGCTGCTACAGCTGCTGCAGTTGCTGTTGCTACTGCTGCTGCTACTGTTGCAGCTCGCCGCTGCCGCTGCGCGCTGCTGCAGCTACTGCATGCTGCAGCAGCTGCTCGCTGCTGCGGCGGGCTACTGTAGCGAGCTGCGGGGGTGGGGGATTTTTTTTTTGCCTATTTTTTGTTTTTTTTTCTGGTCACAGCGGGCAGCAGCCCGCTGTCTGCTGCGAGCAGCGGGCTGCTGCTCGGCTGGCAGCAGCGAGCAGCTGCTCGCCGGAAGCAGCGGGCTGCTGCTCGCTGCTCGCTCGCTACGAGCAGTGAGCAGCAGCAGCCGCGGCTGGCAGCTGCGAGCTGCTGCTCGCTGCTGCTACTGCTGCAGCTGGCGGCTCCTGCAGCTCGCTGTAGCAGCTGCTGTAGCCCGCTGCTGCTGCTGCACGTTGCTACAGCTGCTACGTGCTGCAACTACTGCTTGGTGCCGTTGCGGGCTGCTGCTGCGAACTGCTGCTGCGCGCTGCTGCTGCTGCTGCGTGCTGCTGCTACTGCTGTTGCGAGCTGCTGCTACTGCGGGCTGCTGCAAGCTGCTGCTTCTGCCTGCTGTTGCTGGTGGTGCCAGTCACTGCACCTGGGTGACGTTGCCGCTTGCGTCGTCGCCCGCAGACGTCAGACGCCGCCTGCCGCTCACCTCCTCGCGTCACGCGTGGGGGTCAGTGCTGCCGAATGTTTTCGGCAGCATTTCCCCTGGCCCAGTGGCCGTGGGAAAAAATCTGACACCGCCACCAGGCGGGTCAATGCTCCCGGAAAAAATCCGGCAGCATTTCCCCTGCACTGGTGCGTGTGGGGGTCCGCCGGCGTTGTCTGGCACCTGCTCGCCAGTCTTCTGCTGTTGCTGCTACGCTCTGGCTCTGATACCAAAATGGAAAGCCTAGGCAGCAGGTTGGGGCAGCAGCGTTGTTGATGCAGCGTGCGGGCTTCCACGCTCGTTGCTTAAGTCAGCTGCCCCCTCAGTCTGCTGCTCTAGAGTCTAAGTCTAGAAGCTCTGGGTTTGTTACTCAGAAACGCACGCGCGAGAGTTAGGGCCAGAAAGCAGCTGAAAACTGAATGTAACTGATTAAGAATGAAGAATGAACAGCAATGGGGGACCCCTCCAAGTTCTAGCCCCCCCCCCC
>SZWC01005526.1:7996-20475 GCA_023375785.1 Penium margaritaceum
CCTCTTCCGCTCTAGCAGGCCTGCGGTGTCGACCTCCGAGCGCCTCTGTTGTGTGCTGGGCTGAAGTTCGAGTTCGATCAGGACCGTTCTCATCGACGCTCAGGAAGGAGGGACGGGCGGATTCCTCTGCTCCATGAAAGAGCAGTTTGACTTCAATTTAGGGTTTTCTTCTGGGAAATGAGCCAAAGCCGAGAACGACATTGAGGGGAGGTAGGCTGCTGACTCCTGGAGGCAGCGCTGCATTGCCGTGGCGAAGTGCAGAAAACAAATCCCAAGCCAAGTAACTCGATACACAGCTGCTAGGTCCCGAAGAAGTTCCCAAACCGTCCCCGAGTCCTCTTGTGGAATATCCGAGGGCGCGGCTGGTTCGCGTGTGATGATCTCACGAGGAGTTTGTCACTACGGTCCGCGACCTCTGTTTCCCGGTCTTCTGAGGAGTTTTCTTCCCAGTCCGGATGGCCGGAGGTCAGCTTTCTCCCGTCAGCCGATGAACGACAACGAATCATTCGAAGAAAGTTCCATATTTGCTCCGATTTCCTTCTGCCCTAGAGAGTTTTGTTTCGCTCTGATCTCGATTTACAAATGGGAGACTGTTTCCTGTCCGCTACACCTTGGTACATGTCCGGTTGGATGCGCAGCAAGTGGCGAATATTCTTCGGACATGTCTGCATCCTTGCGAAAATGTTTGATTGTTGATGACGATAGGCAAGCAGCCCTACCGGAGGCCAGCTTTCTCGCCCCGAAAGAGCGCTGGAAAGTGCTCATTCTCTTCTCCCATCGGCATGTTCCTTGTGATTCGGCAGGAGAGGACGGGGGGCAAAGAGTGAACAGTTTGCAGCTTCACTTGAATGCGGCACGTGTGCCTCGCTCACTATCAGGACAAATTAGGTGTAGATGTACATAAAATCGGACCAATACCTTGAGAAAAATGAGCGAGGGCACGAGGCTATCGTCTACTGCAGGCGGTTTACGCCTGGTCTTGGACTGGGGCGCAGACGTGGACACGACACGACAACCCGAAACGTGCTGACTTGCTTCCTCCTGTATTGTGCCAGCAAGTGGGCGAGCGAACACTGACCTCTTGGCCACTCTCGCGAAATGTCGCCTACTGCGGACCATGGCTAGGAAGGGATGAGTGGAGAAATGATCGCACCCACACGTTTTCTATACAACAACTTCAGCCAAGGCTAGGATTTTAAGCCGAGAGGAACATATCTGGCTAATGTTAAGTTCAAAACATATACAAGTCCCTAATCATCGCGAGTGGGCTTTTCCTTCAAATTGTGGCCAAAAGCTCGTCACCCTCAATAATGGCCGGAGGACTTAGATACCCACCATATCCACAATTCAAACTGTCGTACCCTCTGGTGCTCAGAATGGAACCGGAAACCCAGACCACTTTCCACTTAAAACCGCGTATCCGGTGTCTGCCGTGTTGAAAACGGCAAATCCAAGTCCGACACATTTGACACAGCATGCCACACCTTGTAAAATTAATAACCGCATACCCACAATGAATACAGCCGAATAGTTGACACTTGTCGAACGAGACCTAGTCTTAATCCTGCGACATGTGTGCAACACGGTTTTCCTACTCGCCTACAATATTGACTTGACGATTCGGTTACTTGGACTACAGTCGATGACAACTCCGCAGACCATCGCAATTGGTCAGACCATCGCGATTGGTCAAACCATCGACGACTGCCGAACACACGGTTCATTGGCAACCGCCACGCACATCACGCATTGCGGCGTACCCTTGCTGACTGCTTGAAAGGACCCCACTTGAACGTAAAAACCCACCGTTGTCACCACCGAGTTCGCGATTGTTCGCGTAACTTGTGCAATAGGGTAAGACATGTCTATGAGTGACATGGACCCGATGTCCGTAGACCACACACTACCTCCAATGCTCGGTTGGGCAGACTATGAACACTGTCGACGCGGTGCATGGGGCGTGGACATTCCCTGTCTACCCAAACCAACATGCGAAGAGGCCCAAGCTGCCTGGCGCCAGGTGAAGGTTCAGTGGTACGCCATGTATGACCATGTGTCACCGAGTGCTCACGCCATTTGTGTTGTGATTTGTGACGTTCCTCTTGACCCGTACATTTTACTGTGACCACTTGGCTGTGTCCATGCTCATGCTCATCCCTGATGCGGACCCAGGTGGCACCAGGGCATTGTCTGGTGGCGGACTACTTGCTCGGAGCTGATCCACGGTCGCCCCAGAGTCCAGGAAAGTGTCTGGGACCTTCTACAGTTTTTTTGCAGCTTGTAGGATTTTATCAATGGCTTGGCCGTTGGCCCGATTTGCATTTCTTTGCATTCTGTGTCCATTGTTTGTTGCCGGATGCGTGCATGTCACCAGTCATAGCGTCCGGCTTGAGGTTCTACACGTGTAGGTTCAGACGGCGTAGCGTTCTGACTTGTCTACACTGAGTTACGGGCAAAACAGTGGTTTTGGGCCGGTTGTAGGACAGACCTTGCATTGCCGCGTGTGACACTTGCTGTGCGCCGCGGCGATTACTTATGCCATGGACCTGTCATTTGTAATTTCTCTCTGCAAATGCTATTGAAACATTCTGACACTTTGCCTTGTGCCCCCTAGCCATACCCTTGCCGTTGTGTGCACGACTTGTGCCTGTCGTCACCGTCTGACCAGACACTAACGCCTAGTCAGCGGCAATATCGCTAGGAAGTTTCGACACATTCTATCATGGTATCAGAACCTGTCTTGAGCATGCCGACATCTTCACGAGGTACAGCGACGTCGCGCTCGAGCCCTTCTCCACCTCCCTTCANCTTCTTCCTTGGGCGCATTAACTTTTCCTCCAAGTGACATCCGCTAGTGAGGCAGCCGTCGCCCACTAGGAGAGTACTCTTGCTGCACTGATCATCGTGTCACCACCGACGCCTCTCTCACAGTTCACTCCTCCATCCTCTTCCCCTTCCACTCAAGCTACCCCGACTCAGACGCAGGGTGTGGCAGCAACAACACACGGGAAGAAGAGCAAAAAGAAGCATGGCTCGGGCCAGCAGCAGTCAGCGGACCAGCAGTCATCAGGCGGTAGCATTGGACGCACTATTCAATGCTACAATGGTGGAGGCGCTCACCGCTATACCGAGTGCCAACAGCCGCTCGATTGGGCGCGTATCACTCGCGGTCTTCTCGCTGCACACGCATAGCGGTCTGCTTCGAGCAGCACTGCCTCTGGTCGCGCGGCGACCACAACCGCAGCAGTTCCTGCTTCCCCACCGGTGAGCAACGGAGACCCGGAACCCCGTGACCGCACCATCGCCGAGCTCCGTCAGCTCCTAGCGCTTCGCTCTCAGGGAGGTGCGAGTGTGTCGTCACAGCCCGGTGGTTCAAAGACTGTTTGTTTGTCTGTTCTCATCTCTCGTGATGACTTGTGTGGGGGAGCACAAGTGGCATGTGATGATGATGGGCCTGACAGTAGAGATTGGTTTTTTTAGTCTCACCTTTGCGCCCTTCGTCGTTCTCCCTCCTCTATTGCCGAGCGCCCGTCTGCAGCCGAGTGTTCCATTGCCATTGCACCGTGACGTCCTCCAGTCGTGATTTGGGTGGCACTTGGATCATCGATTCCGGTGCCACTCACCACATGACATGTCGTCGTAGTGACTTTGTTGTCCTCCGTCCTGCGGCTTGTGTTCGCTCCGTTCGCACATGCTCTGGTCAGTCCTTGCCAATCCAGGGTGTTGGGGTTGTGTGCTTTGATGGTCTGTCTGGCCCCTTGTATCTCTCTGACGTGCTTTTTGTGCCTGACCTTTAGCTCAGCTTGCTCGTTGTGCGTGCCTATACTTTGATGGGACTCTTTGTTGAGCACACTGCCGACTCCGCGATAGTGACTGCTCTTGATACTCGCACTGTTGTTCTTCGTGCCTTTGTTGTGGATGATATGCATCGATTTCCTCGGATCTCTTCTTCTCCTTGCTCCCCTTCCCCTCTTGCTCGTGTCTTTGTCACTGGTGTCCTGTCTGATGAGCACCAACGCCTGTTGCATCAACGTCTGTGTCATTTGGGCTCTGACACTATGTCGAAGTTCATTAGGACACAACCCGCCCTTTGTCTTGACGCGACCCCTTTCGAGAGGTTTCCCAAGACAGATTGTCTGTTCTGCGCTCAGGGTAAGATGCATCGCTGCACCTACCCTGACTCCCGTTCTCGAGCCCTTCGTCCCCTCGAGCTGGTCCATTCGGACCTTCTCGGTCCTCTCCCTGTCGATTCCTTATCCAATAGGGGCCGATATGTCCTGACCTTGACCGATGACTTCACCCGGATGTGGTGGATCTACAGCCTGCGCCAAAAGAGTGATGGTGCTCGGGCTGTTCGTCTCTGGCTAGAGATGGCTGAGCGTTAGTCTCGCCACTCGCTGCACACCTTCCACTAAGATCGTGGCGACGAGTTTCTTGGCAAAATGGACAGTATCTTTGCCGACCGCAGGAATTTTCACCAGGTCTCTGTTTGTGCCACTCCTCAGCAGAATAGTATCTCTGAGCAATGTAACCGCGCCATGGAGGATGCGGTTCTTGCTATGTGGTCTGAGTGTTGTCTCCTAGAATCTTTTGCCTTTGAAGGATTTGCCTACATGATGTGGGTCTCGATCTGCCTCCCGCACGGTCCTCTTCCAGACCACGCTACACCGTATGAGCTCTCGTTTGGCCACCGTGCCAATCTGCGCCTTGCTCGTGTCTGGGGCTCAGTGGTTTCTGTTTGGTACACGGAGGATCAGCAGGGGTCCAAGTTCTCTCTGCGGGGTCGCTTGTGTGCCTTAGTTGGTACCTCTCCGCGGTCGAAGGCCTGGAATTTTTTGGACCCCGCCCGTCGTCGCATTGTTAAGTCCTACGGCGCGCTCTTCTTTGAGTCTCTCACCTACCGCGACTTGACCTTGATTATGTCAATGTCCGTCACACACATTCCTACGTGTGAAGTTTCTCGAAGGATGGAGGAGTCTGAGCCTACGAGCACCTCTCCTGCTGATGTGACTGTTCAGGCCCCCCACACTTCTCGGTCTCCAGCTCTTGATGACCCGGCGATCATTGCTGTCGGCCCAGAGGCCTCTCCTGCCCAGCCTATCTTCTCTCCTGCGCCCTCGCGCCCCACAGACACCCTTGATGATGTCCCTCTGTCCACCTGTACTCTTGTCTTTGTGGGCGGTCCTGTTGCCACTCCCAGTCCTACGTCTCCCATCAGTTCACGAGCTTCTCCTCCCACTCCATCACCTGCCCCTGTACCTCAGTCCTCACTGGATGTGGTCGTGCCTGTCTCTGAGCCTGCGATCAGCCTTTCGAGCCTAGGCTACATGCGTGAGCCTGGTGGTCGTCTTCGACAGTTGTGCTCCATAGCCCAGGGAGTGTCAGGTCCTGCACCCAGGTGCTCCACTCGCAACGTTGCGAGTGGTGATCCCGGCACAAAGGCCCTCGGCCTGAGTGTCCGTACATATCACATAGAGGTAAATCCAGCGTGTCCTGTAGGGTACGCTCTTGTCACTCGTGAGTTTCGTATCACTCGTGATGTAGCACCTGACCTTGTGGTCGTCAGGCCCAGTTCTAAGGCGTGTGCACTCGCCACTCAGAGCTATCCCTCGTTGGCGTCTAATCCGGGCACACTGAGGGACGCTCTCTCATCAAAGGATGTTGACGCCTGGTGTACCACCTGCGAGGATGAGCTTCGTTCTATCCGAGAGCACGGAGTTTACGAGCTAGTCGACCTTCTACCTGGGAGGAATGTGATTGAGGTCAAGTGGGTCTTTTGCAAGAAGGTGAAGCCGATGGCTATCTGGAACGCCACAAGGCTCGATTGGTCGTCAAAGGGTACTCTCAGATCGAGGGCGTTGATTACACTGACACCTTTACCCCTGTCGGCTGCATGACCTCAGCTCGTGCTCTGTTTGGTGTGGTGGCTCAGCATGACTGGGAACTACACGAGATGGATGTGAACAATGTGTTCCTCCATGGCTCTCTGGATGAGGAGATTTATGTGGTCCTGCCACCAAGCTTTGAGGATGGTGACAAGGTATGGCGCTTGTGTAAGTCCTTGTACGGACTCAAGTAGTGTCCACGGTGCTGGAACCAGGAGATCAGAGGCACTCTGACTCGCGCGGGATATGTACAGAGCAAGGCTGATTCCTCTCTTTTCATCCGACAGGCACCTGAGGGGTTCACTGCAATCCTGGTCTATGTGGACGACCTCTTGATCGCGTCTCCCTCCATGGAGGCTGTGAAGGAGGCCAAGGTGGTCCTTCAGACTACCTATTGGATGAAGGACCTTGGCCCTGTAGCGGTGTTTCTTGGCATGGAGATTGTACAAGACTGCAGATGCCGGACACTTCTGTTGCATCAGGCGCGATACGCATGCACTGTAGGGGAGCGCTTCAGTGACCTCCTTGGGGCAGTGCCAACGGCCTCCACACCTCTCACACCTAACGGGAACGACGTCCTAAAGGTGGAAGATCCTACACAGCTGGGGGAGATAGTGGATGTGACCTTGTACCTCTGCCTCATCGGATCTCTAATGTACCTGGCCACTACCACACGCCCTGACATCGCTTTTGTCGTCAACCTCCTTGCAAAGTTTTCGCAGGCTCCACGTGCTAGAGCCCTCTAGGCGGCTGTGCGAGTGGTGCGATACGTGGTTTCCACGCCGTACCTTGGACTCTGCTTTCACCAGCAGTGCTCGGCGACTGGGCCTGGAGCCCAGATGGACGCAGTCGCACCGGTTACGTGTTCCTGCTCGGCGGTACCGCTATATCCTGGCATCGTGGGAAGCAGGGCTGCATCACACGTAGCTTGTTGGAGGCAGAGTATGTTGCTCTGGGTGCAGGGGCTGCTGAGGCAGTGTGACTGTAGTGCCTGCTCCTTGATCTGGGTTAGTCAATGCCTGCCATTGTGCTTCGTTGTGACAACTAGAGTGCTCTTGCCATTGCGGAGAACTCTGGTGTCTTTCATGCTCGCACGAAGCACATTGCGGTTGAGCATGACTTCGTGCGTGATCTGGTGGAGCGACATGTGATCTCCGTCATATGGGTCGGCACTGACATGCAGCGTGCTGACTTCTTGACACAGGCACTGGCGCACGAGAAGTTTCTGGTGGCCATTTTTTCTGTTGGGCTTCTGCCCTTGCCTGAGAGTGGTTGAGTGTGGGGTGTGTCTGTGTCTGTATCTTGACTGTTTTTGTGCTCCTTGTCACACTTGTTTCAGTGTTGCACGTGTATGGACATGCGTACCATCGGGTGATGGGGGAGTGTTGTGATTTGTGACGTTCTTGTCAACCCGTACAATTTACTGTTACCACTCGGCCGTGTCCATGCTCGTGCAGATCCCTGATGCAGACCCAGGTGGCACCGGGGCGTCTTCTGGTGGTGGACTACGTGCTCAAAGCTGATCGACGGTCGCCCTTGAGTCCTCGATGTTGTCTGGGACCTTGCGCAGTTTTCCTACAGCTTGTAGGATTTTATCGGTGGACTGGCCGTGGGTCCGGTTTGCATGTCTTTGCATTGTGTGTCTACCGTATGTTGCCAGATGCATGCATGTAACCAGTCGTAGTGTCCGGCTTGACATTTTGCACGTGTAGGTTGAGACGGCGTAGCGTTTTGACTTATCTACGCTGAGTTAGAGCCAAAACAGTGGTTTTGGGCCGGTTTTAGGATAGACCTTGCACTACCGCGTGTGACACCCGCCGTGCGCCGCGGCAGGTACTTATGCCATGGACATGTCATTGTTATTTCTCTCTGCAAATGCTAATGAAGCATTCTGACACTTTGCCTTGTGTCCCCTAGCCAGACCCTTGCTGTTGTGTGCACGACTTGTGACTATTGTCACCGTCTGACCAGGCACTGACGCCTAGTCAGCGGTAATATCACTAGGAAGCTTCCATGTATTTTTTCAATGTGTTAGATCATGGGTGTGCGGGCTCCAACTTGCCACCCAGTGTACTCCCAAAGTGATTAGCATCCGTGGGTGCAGATGCCTCCCATGACATTGTTGCATATGTGAACCCATGGTTTTTTCCTTTTAGGTTGACATGTTTTAATCATTGGATGCCCATTTCTGTTAACGTTGCAATAGGCGATTCAGCACTCATTGGCAACAAAGACATAGAAGTACGCTGCGCCACATGTTTGGGTACAATGTTGCAGTTTTGGCATTCTTATTCATGTGGTGCCCATTATTGTCATCTGGAACCAGACTTGGACAGAGTGCAAAAGAACACTACAGTGAACATGGCTCTATTAACCATTTCCAACCGCGCATGTGTGAACATACAAGGGGTGCAACTGTAACGGGCTGAGTCTCCAGCTCCTCCTCTGAAGTCGTCGTCGGAGTTCGCAGAATGGCGTTCTCAGTCTGCGTCAGGGATTTACCCCCTTCGCAAGACTGAGGGACAATCGTCATCAACGACCCAGAGCAGGGAGACTCGAATATTTCGAGTCTCCGGAGGCCCATTTCCGTTTTTAACCAAATCCCTGGTTTTGGGACCCAAACCGGGGATTTTTATCTCGAACTCGTGTGCTCACACGAGTTATTTCGTTCATTTTATGTCAAAGTTTGTCGTAAACGAACTTCGATTCATATTTTGTTGTTCTGGCGCGAAATCGTCGCGTGCGAGGCACGCTGGCGATTTCGCGCCAGCAAATTTCACCTCACCCTCGCTCCCCCTATCCCTCGTCCTCTCTTGCTCGTTTGCAAGGAGGGCGAGGGGGGGACAAGGGCACGAGGCCACGAGGCCTCGCCCTCGAGGCCCTCGTGGCCTCTCAGCCGCCGATCGGGCTGAGGCCGCGATCGGCGGCTGGTGGCTGGCCGGCCGGTGGCCAGCCGGTCACTTGGCCTGCCGCCGGACGTCCAGCCGGCTGGCAGCGAGCTGGCCGGCGGCCAGCGAAGTGCTGGCCGCCGGCCAGCCCTCGCTGACGCGAGGGGTGGTGCGCAACCACCCCTCGCTTCAGCGAGGTGGGAGGGCCGAACCGGCCCTCCCGCTGCATTCCTCCCCACTTGTTATGAACCGTCCCGGTTCATGAAAAACAAGTAGGATTGTCAGTCAGTGAGTCATCAACATTGTGAAAGAAAATTAATAGTTTCAATCACCAGCTAAACATGAACACGTGCATGGTACTTAGACCTAAGCTGTAGCTTGTAGGTCAGCACGGCTAGCCGCCTCCCCCCTTTAGGCTGGAGCGTCCACGCGACACCCATGTTGGGCGTCCCCAACCTCCTATGGTCGCTGTCCATGAATGCTGCCCCGTGGGAATGTTGTTCACTATTCCCGCATTCAGGTGGTACCTCCTGCGATGCGTTGATCTGTGCGAGCTGCAAGCTCGCTCCAGTACTCGTTGACCACCCCTGTGGGCAACCGAGATTTGGGCTCCCATGAATTATGTTAAGGACCACAACCGACCTAATGAACGAGTTGCTCCCTGACAACGCGCGACCGAAGAGTACGCTCTCGATGTTGGAGTAGGCAAAGGACCTCGTATTGGCCGTCGCCAGCCAGGACTGCTGGCGGTGGCTGAACGGTTCCTTCTACCGTGTGTGGAACCAGCAGGCTCACATGAAACACGTCATGTATCTTCATACTCGGCGGAAGTAGCTATCTGTATGCCACTGGCCCGATGCGTGCCACAATGGGAAACGGCCCAATCCACTTCAGTAGAAGTTTTCTTGCCCCTGGCGACTTCAACTGAAGGTTTGTAGTGCTCAGCAACACTTTGTCACCGATGTCAAACGACACCTCCCAGCGACCTTTGTCCGCATATGCCTTTTGTCGCTGCCGAGCTGCTTGAAGGTGACCCTTCGCCTCCTATAACAAGGAGTCGATGCGCTCGGCAAAGGCTTGAGCAGAAGGGACCTGCCCTCCTGTACTCCCACTCTTCACCAATGAAGATGGGACCACTGGATGCCGNAACCAAGACAAACTGGCCGAGTTGCTTGGCGAACGTTCGGTTCATTTCTCCTTGGAAGGTTGCCGGGGCATTTGTAAGCCCGAAGCATAACACTCGGAACTGATAGTGTCCCATGTGCGTTCGAAACGCGGTTTTGGGCACATCCTCTTCCGTGATGCGGATTTGATGGTACCCTTGAGACAAATCCAAGGACAAAAATACTTTTGCGCCTTGGAGTTGGTCAAACAGGTCCTCAATCCGCGGTAAGGGGAATCGATTTTTCATCGTCAGCTTGTTCAACGCCTTGTAATCCACGCACATGCGTAAACCACCGTCCTTTTTGTTCACAAAAAGGACCGACGCACCGTACGGCGAGCTACTTGCCTCGATCCATCCTTTTGCAAGGTACTCTTTGATTTGGCGTTCGGCCTCTTGCCTTTCTGCTGGACTAAGGCGATACATGGATCTGAATGGAGGAGTCGCCTCCGGTTGCAACGGAATCGTGTGGCCCATGTGTCTTTCTGGTGGAAGCCCAGCTGGTGGGTCTTGGAATACATACGAGAACTCCGCCAATAGAGATCTGATCTCTTGTGGCGTGTCTTCCCTCATGTCGTCCTCCACTTTCTGTAGCTGAGCCAAGAAGTATCAACAACCTCGTTGAATACGTCTCTTGACCTGCATCGCAGATAAGCTGACATGGACTTTGAGTCGGGTCGGTGATAATTCCGTACTCGGAATCAACGNAGCTGCTTGAAGGTGACCCTTCGCCTCCTATAACAAGGAGTCGATGCGCTCGGCAAAGGCTTGAGCAGAAGGGACCTGCCCTCCTGTACTCCCACTCTTCACCAATGAAGATGGGACCACTGGATGCCGACCACTGTTCAACACGAACGGTGTAAACTGTGTGGATTCGTTCACCGAGTTGTTCACCGCAAACTCTGCCGGTGCTAGGAATTTGTCCCAATCATGCATGACAGGATCCACGTATATGCGGAGCATCTGCTCCAGAGTGCGATTCATGCGCTCTGTTTGTCCGTCAGTTTGAGGGTGAAATGCTGTCGACATTTGCGACTCACTGCCGAAGTACTCGTGCATTTTTTCCGAGAACTTACTAGCAAATTTTTGATCTCAATCGGAGATAATGCGCAACGGCAAGCCGTGGTACTTTACGACACCCTCAAAGAAGAGACGAGCGGTCTCCTCTGCGTTCACGTCAGTGGTTGTAGGAATGAAGTGTATCATCTTCGTCAAGAGATCCACAACCACTAGTATTGCATCATGGCCACGCGCCGTGTCCGGAAGACCAGTAATGAAGTCCATGCTGACGCACTCCCATGGAGTCCCAGGAATGGGAAGCTACTAGAGGAGTCCCGTAGGCTTCTTGTTACTAGCCTTATTCCGAAGACATGGGTCGCATGTCATGCAATGCTTATGGATATCGACACTCCACCCTGGCCATCAATAGTGGTCCGAGAGTGCCTGTCCGGTCTTTCGGGGTCCCACGTGACCTACGACCGGCGGGTCGTGGAACTAGGAGATAACCTTTGCTCGAAGGTCTCCCGAGTTTGGCACAACAACTTGTTCTTCGTGCCAGAAGATTCCTGCGGCCTCCACCAAGCCGTACTTGTCCAGATTTTGAGAGTCTTGAAACCAAGAATCCACACAGTATCCCATCCGGATCCTGTTTACAAAACCGTTGTAATGGATAATCTCTCGTGGTGGTTGTCGCAGAGGTACAGGGGGATCTGGTGGTTGTATGGTTGCTGTTGCGATGGCCATAAAACACCCACTGACCTCGGTGGTTGCTTTTGTTTCCACAGGCAGTTGGCTTAGTGGATCGGCCACATTGATGCGTCCTGACCGATATTCCCATGTGAACGAGAATCAACTCAGGTATTCGCTTTAACGCGCCTGTCGTCTTGACAGGTTCGGTTGCATTTGGAAAAACACCAATGGATTATGGTCGGTCAAGACCGTCACACCCCCTTCAGCACCCTCTAGGTAGCAATGCCACATCTTGAAAGCGTGTACTACCGCAAGGAGCTCTTGATCCCAAGTCGTGTACCGCGTTTCCGCGGGGATGAGCTTTTGGCTCTCATACGCAACTGGGTGACCGTTCTGCATGAGGACGGCTCCAAGTCCTACTACCAATGCATCACATCGAACCTCCCACGGTTGCGATGCATCCGGAAGAACTAGGACGGGCGCTGTGGATAGCAGCTCTTTGACTTTGAGAAAAGCGTTCTCGTAATCAGATATCCATTCCCAATGCACGTGTTTTCGTGTGAGCCTGGTTAACGGTGCTACCAGGGTCGAATACCCTTGCATAAACCGTCGAAAGTAGTTTGCAAGGCTGAGGAAAGACCGAATCTGCCGAACATTTTCGGGGCGTGGCCAATCCACAACGGCTTGGACTTTTCGTGGGTCAACACGGATGCCGTCCTTGCCGACGATGTGTCCGAGGTATTCGAGCTCATCTTGTGCAAACTTGCACTTGCTCACTTTCGCATATAACTTGTGTTCCCGAAGGATTGTGAGAACTTCGCGCCGATGTTCTATGTACTCTTCGATGGATTTGGA
>SZWC01005526.1:43606-63222 GCA_023375785.1 Penium margaritaceum
TTTTGCTTTGAGGGCGTTTGCTTCAATCACCGCGTCACACAACTCTTGCACAATGGTCGGTGTCGCCACTACTAAGCATGTACGATCATGCATCTCGTATGGAGATGCAAGGTTTAGTGGGCAATGTCGGTCAGCGGGTGTAGAGTGCGGTTCAACAAGAGGAGAGAAAACAACAGAGAGATTTGAACTTGTCAAAAACTCAAATTGTTTAACATCCTTATCTGAAAACATGAATCCACACTCGTGATCCAGTTTTACCCCTGAGTGGTCCCCATTGACGTCACTCAAGGGTGGGGAAAACCTACCCCACGGCCCTCTCCGTTACCACGGCCGGGTCCATTGCCGCGACCGGGACCCTATCCACGGCCCTGTCCGCGGCCTCCTGCTACACCATCCCCCCGAGGTGCTATTGTTGCAACTAACGTCGCGGCCTCTTGTCCACCCCCAGCAGCCTAAGGGCACTGAGCCTTCAAGTTTCCCGATTGCATGCACTTGTGGCAGAGCCCTTCACGGAAGGATGTGTTGCGACGCTCAGGCGCCACCTGCAGCTCGTCATTCTCGCGGCTGCGCTTGTTGTTGGGGCCCTTCTATCCACCAACCTTCTTGGCTGGAGGGTTTGCAGGCTGCTTGCCCTTAGCCTCGCCTCGCTGTCCAGCTGACCTACCAGCCCCTGCAGCGTCCATGCGCATGTTGTAGCCTTGCTGTGCACGCGCGTTTGGCCGTGCATTAGAGCAGTGCTTTGGGTTCGCCGAATACACTTTGCTCATGTAGTCGTGCAACACCCTCCAGCTTGTCCAAGCTTGGCCAGTGGCTGTCGTGGTGGTCTTGTCCTTCAACTTCTCGCTGGCAAGACCATCACGCAAGTACTCTAGCAGCATGCACTCCGGGTACTTGAAGGTCTGCGTCCCATTGCCGTCGGTGAAGCTTTCGGCTTCCTCCATGAGTGTGGCGAACTCGCTCAAGTAGGATTCGAGCGAGCTGTCCAACTACTTGAAGTCGTTGATCTTGTGGAAAGCGCATTGCGCCTCCTCATGTTGGGTGCACTTCTTGCGCATGATCGCGCAAAAGGCCTCCCATGGCATGGATTGCCACTCGAGGTGCGGCTGCTGTGCAGTCCACTCCTTGACCACAAACTTGAAGAGTTTGTCTTCAAGTCGCGTCGTGGCAAGGTCGTCCGATTGGCTGAGTGGGGCCTTGTGGACACGTAAAACGTGCTCCATGCGGTTCAGCCAGTCAGTCAGCTTCACGGCCTTCCGGAAGATCTCCACACTTTGGAGGAAGGACGTGTTCATGACCGACCACGAAGTCGTTGAGGTAGGCAAGTCGTTGCTGCCACCGGCAGTGGCATCCGGAGCTGCGGGACGCTACGCTTGCTGCTGCATCCGCACCTGGGTCACGCTCTGCAACGCCTTGTCACGGTCGTTACATCGGCGGCTTGCCTCATGGGCGGCCAGGTGCTGCAGCTGGCGATCACGATTGAGGTCCGTGATGCTCTACCCAACGTGGGCCAGCAGGTTGGCGAACGCGAACTTGAGCTGTGATGTCGTCAGAGCATCAGCAATAGCCTCTAGGGCCTCGTGTTGTCCATGCACCCTTACCCACTGCAGGAGGGTACAGTTCGTGTACACGCCTCCAAGGAGTCCCACCTTTTGGAGGAGACTGTCGTCGATGACGACGCTCGAGTGGGCGTTGTCTTGCCCCATTACGGCCGCATCGTAGGAAGGGAGGTCGGCCCCCATTCCTCCAAGTGGTGCCGTATCTCCACTGTTGGTGGTGATCCTGAGTTGACCTGCCGCCTCAGCAGCAAACTCCGCGAGCCTACGACGGNAATAAAATGACAAGGGATGTGAGTGTTGCTCACAAAACAAGAGCGAGGAGTGCAAAGAGGAATTCTAAAAAAAATCCTAACAGTCTTTCACTCTTTCTTTTACTTCTTGTCTTCCTCATGTCTTCTTGTCTTCCTTGGTATTCTCTTCACGCTCCTTGATGCCTCTTGTGTTCTTGAGCGGTGTTTCCCTTGAGCCGACGGCGTTGGGGAGCGACCAAAACATTGAAGGTGTTTTCCTTCCTCCTTTTTTGGGTGCTCTGAGGTCGTGAGAGCTTTTGGCCTTGGGAAAAAATACTGTCCCATTTTTTGGATGAAGAAGTTTTGAAAGAGCCTTGAAAATGGAGAGGATTTTGTGAGTTCTGAGGGTAGGAACTCCCCACCCCGACCCACAAAAATCCTCCTAGCCCTCTGGAACTAAGGAGAGGCTAGAAAGGCAAGTCTCCACCAAGTAGAACTCTTTTCAAGCTCTCTAACGCCCTTTACGGTGCTTCAATCCGTGAAGTGTAGATACCGTAGTCCCTTCTGGCATTTCTTCTGCTGCTTGCAGCTGCCGACGGCGTTTTATCTATGTCGTAGCCACCATATCAGTCAAACANGACGACGCTCGAGTGGGCGTTGTCTTGCCCCATTACGGCCGCATCGTAGGAAGGGAGGTCGGCCCCCATTCCTCCAAGTGGTGCCGTATCTCCACTGTTGGTGGTGATCCTGAGTTGACCTGCCGCCTCAGCAGCAAACTCCGCGAGCCTACGACGGTCATCGCGAATTGCCTTCGCGGTAACGTCGTCCGGCTCGTTCTCGCGGGAACTCCCCGTGTGGTTGCTTTCAGTGCCCTTGTTGCTCTCGGCAGTCTCACTGCCGTCGGCAGCTTTAGGCGATGCGGCGGACACCTTGCCCTTCTCGAGCAATTGGCTCGAGTTCGCCGCACGATGATGGCGATGGTCGCGATCCTCGTCGCCTTCGACATCGTCGGCGTCGTGCTCTTCGTCGGGGTCCTCCTCCGGTGGATCCTCGTCCATCGCGCCGTCCGTCACGTGGGGGTCACCCACGTGCGTGCCGGCGTGCTCGTCGAGCACCGTTTCGGCCTTCGCACGCTTCTCGGTATCACCAAGGTTGGCGTCGGTTGCCTTCGGCGGTACGGTTGCCTTTGGCGGTACGGTTCCCTTTGGCGGTACGGTTCCCTTTGGGTTGGCAACCGTGCTCGCGGTGGCGGCTCCCAAAATTTTGAGTCCGCCGAGAGCTCGTGGTGAGGCCGTCACCACCTTGCCCTTGTTGGTCTTGGACGGTCCGGCACTTGCCATCTCATCGCCCGTGCAACTAGCACGTGAAGACCGTTGTGAGGATCACCCCACAACGTTGAGGAGGAATCGCCTCCCACAAACCCCTTGCTCTCACGATCGGTGAGGTAATCATGAATAAGTTTTCTATGTTCCTAGGCCGCCACATCGGCACAAGGTCGTGGGTTTTGAAACTAGTCCTCTTAAGCTGTGACTCACGATCATTGGCCAAGACTAGTACCTAGGAAAACAGAAAATTACAAGGCAATAAAATGACAAGGGATGTGAGTGTTGCTCACAAAACAAGAGCGAGGAGTGCAAAGAGGAATTCTAAAAAAAATCCTAACAGTCTTTCACTCTTTCTTTTACTTCTTGTCTTCCTCATGTCTTCTTGTCTTCCTTGGTATTCTCTTCACGCTCCTTGATGCCTCTTGTGTTCTTGAGCGGTGTTTCCCTTGAGCCGACGGCGTTGGGGAGCGACCAAAATATTGAAGGTGTTGTCCTTCCTCCTTTTTTGGGTGCTCTGAGGTCGTGAGAGCTTTTGGCCTTGGGAAAAAAATACTGTCCCATTTTTTGGATGAAGAAGTTTTGAAAGAGCCTTGAAAATGGAGTGGATTTTGTGAGTTCTGAGGGTAGGAACTCCCCACCCCGACCCACAAAAATCCTCCTAGCCCTCTGGAACTAAGGAGAGGCTAGAAAGGCAAGTCTCCACCAAGTAGAACTCTTTTCAAGCTCTCTAACGCCCTTTACGGTGCTTCAATCCGTGAAGTGTAGATACCGTAGTCCCTTCTGGCATTTCTTCTGCTGCTTGCAGCTGCCGACGGCGTTTTATCTATGTCGTAGCCACCATATCAGTCAAACAGTTGGTCGTGAGGGTCGTTTGGCTCTGAGAACCACTGTAACGGGTCGTGTCTCCAACTCTTGCTCTGAAGTCGACGTCGGAGTTCGCAAAATGGCGTTCTCAGTCTGCGTCAGGGGTTTACCCCCTTTGCAGGACTGAGGGGCAATCGTCATCAACGACCCAGAGCAAGGAGACTCAAATACATCGAGTCTCCGGAGGTCCATTTCTGTTTTTAACCAAACCCCTGGTTTTTGGACNTCCGTTGTCCCCCTCCCTCATCCTTGCTCGCTCGCTTGCAAGGAGGGCAAGCGGGGGCGAGGGCATGAGGCCACGAGGCCTCGCCCTCAAGGCCCTCGTGGGCCCTCAGCCGCCGATTGGGCTGAGGTCGCGATCGGCGGCTGGCGGCTGGCCGGCCGGTGGCCGGCCGGTCGCTTGGCCGGCCGCCGGCCGTCCAGCTGGCCAGCAGTGAGCTGGCTGGCGGCCAGTGAAGTGCTGGCCGCCGGCCATCCCTTGGTGACGCGAGGGGTTGTGCGCAACCACCCCTCGCTTCAGCGAGGAGGGAGGGCAAAACTGACCCTCCCGCTACATGTATAGTTCCGAAAACTGGGTGTATCGTGACCGAACCCTTGTTATACTCCCCAACGCAAATTGGAGTTCTTTCCGAATCTTTGTAGAGCCCCCAAGACAAAAACATGGGTGCGAGATGGTCGCCCTTGCTTCTTTCCTTCCATATCTCATGCAAGACGAGACATGGAAATGAGGAAAAACCTTGCTTCATAAGTGCGAAAGACAGTACCTTGCAAGATACATTAGCCTCCATTTCATAACTTTGTATCGCACTATGCATCGCACGCCGGAAGAAGAAAAGCAAGATCGACAAAATCGTTCTCATATTATTTTCAAAAGAGGTCAATCATCGAAAGCAATCCGTGCCTATTGATTCAATTGATCAGTCGAGGAAAACTTTGAGCTGTTAGATGGTACCATCCTACGAACCACGACCAGGTAAATTCACAAAGAGATAGATGTTTGTGTCATATATGTCTGCAATACTCATGTAGGAGTCAAGATCTTGAATATTTCTACAAAGAAATATTATGTTGTTTTTGGTCCGATGTTGGTTTGTGATTGAAAACGTATGTTAAGGTTGACAAACTGCCATCGGATAGGACAATCTAATGTCTCAAATATTAGCAAATAAAGGTAACTTGCAAGCTAAGTCGCTACAAAGATAGAAACAGGGCCTTACTAGACGCTAGCTGTCGATTCTTGAAGAAAAGGAGCTGACGTTGTCGGCCTCCCTTCCGTCGTTCTAATGTCCGATGTCGCGTGCAACGTGTAGTATTGTTTTTTTGCGCGTAGTGTGCAAAAAAGTGAGTGGACCACCACTCGACCACACTCGGGCACGGCTGTCCATGTCGGCAGGCGAAACCCCACCCGCTGAATGCAAGAACAAGCTGAACGATGCGAAATAGCCAGGTTGTGGAGACATCGGACGAAAACTTTGAAATAAGCACCCCAGCGAAAACAGGCTGCGAAAAGCGACCATATTTTTCAATATCTTGGCAAGTAGTTGAAAACATTGCATTTGTGCTGTTGCAGTCGCCGTCGCATCCCATGTAAACTATAAGAAAACAAACATCGTAATGAATCCGTAGAATCCTAAAACATGACACCCACCGTTCCAAGAACATGCATATAATACCGGTGTTCTAGCCAGGATTTTTCAGAAGTGAGTACTTTGGTCACGGTTACTCGGTATTCGCGTCTTGCGGACAATTCGGTCACCAGTCAAAAGGAGTGCGTAGCCCGGTCGTTTTGTGTATAGAGTGGGTATTCAGGAAGCACGAGGGTCAAAATGTGGGTATAAGGGAATGAATCCGTTTCAACTTACGGCGGCAATCTGACCACCGTGTATGCGACTATCACTATAAACATGACATCACATTTTGTGGAGTAGGCGAATACACTAACATTGTATGCGTAATTCTAGGAAATATACCGTAGTGATTTCCATGTTAGCTCATTTTCCAGGACCTAATTATGTGATTTCCACATTCTCCCAGTTTTGGCCTTCTCTTCTTTCCAAAAGTGATTCTCCCATCATGTGTCCCCTTTTCTCCTTGTTTTTCATTTTTTCCCAATAATCACAAACTTGTTTTCAAAAGATAGGCAAACATCCATCCGATAGGTTGTATAGTCCAAAATGATATCAAGAATAAAACAAAGTACACTTTTATTCATTGTTGTGCTAACTGACGAGCTCCTCTTAATTCCTTTGTAAAGAAAACTTGACTGTTCACGAAGGCCGGAAACTTTTGTGCAGGAAACTTCCGTGGAGATATTTTTCAAAGCGATTCTCCCATGCATGTTGTATTTTTGGAGGTGGAGATAGGAAAATGGAAAACAATTATTGTGAATGAATATGACAAGGTGTACGGTAATGACGGCATACCCATCTCCTAAAAACAGCAACGGCATACCCGTATGCGGTTGCTTTTTTTAAGAGTCTGGGTACGCCGTGATCAACCACATTACTCATGGGCATGCCGTCATTATTTTCTAGTACGACGGGTATGCTGTGCCAAATTCTTTACTCTTGGGTATGCCAGCTTAATAGTGCGCACGGTCTGGGTATCCGAGATCTTTTGCCCCTCAATAACTTTAGGATGAAATAGCTCAGATACAAAAACCGCGTTAACTTGTAAGGTGGCATACCCGAGAGTCCGAATTTCGATAGGCCATATCCACCTCTTAAAGAAAGAAACAAAGTATCCAACCCTCGCTCGCAATGCTTCATCAGCCACACGCTGCGCTGATCAAGCATGGCAATGAGGGTCATGTGACCGTCACTCGATCTCGACCATCACTTCCTTGCAAGATCGCGATGGAGGGATGACCCTTTCATTTTTTTCTCGATGCGCAAACCCCCTATTTCGATTGGACGGAGTAGTAATATACCTATCGTTTAGCGAGATTAAGCTGCGGCGTCCATAGTAAAAAAAGAACCGATGGCGGTGTCCATAGTTGGAAACGAGCTGACGGCGGTGTCTATAGTCAGAAAACAAAAGATAGCGGTGCCCATAGTCAAAACCGACATGACAGTTGTGCTCCCAGTTATTGCTCGTCATGGGCACGCTTGACATTTTTTTCATAACTTTAACGTATTTCAGGTTGATTGAAACTTCAAGTATGGCACGACTTTGTATTGTGCCGTCGGCGGACGTACGCATTTTATGAAAAGCAATTGACTTGGTTCGATAGGGCTCCGACGCCGTGTTCAGGGGGGTTTTACATATGACATCGTAAGGATTCTGCTCGTACGTACGAGCTGCCCACCGTATGCCTGATTGCGTCATCTTATTCTGTTCACCGACGGTACGTTGAAGTTTACTGGATTACAAAAAGGTTCTTCTGGAACGCGTCCTAGTCTTCTCACGGATTCCTTTCTGATCTTGACAGCCTGTCGCGTTGCATGTTCCGCTGGTTTCCCACGTCGCAATGTACCTCCCATCATGGAAGTTTATGATGCGCTTCCCTCGGCTGTTGTCAAACCTAAGCTTGGAAGATATTTTCTCCGGTCGCAAGGTTGCCTGTCGTGGGGGGTTCTCGGATTGTTGGCCATTGCGGAGAAACTCCTCGTCCATGATGTTGCACTCACGAAGGCCTCATGCAACGCACACGGGAGACAAATGGGGGCACAAAAGATGTTTAGAGCCATGTTTTCTACACGAGATGCCCATGTTGTCTCCTGATGGTGGGGAACACGCACCAAAAACGTGGTGGAGCTTTCACATCTTCGTGGTTCCCACCTGATGAATGCGACGAGGACGAGACAGATGAGCCTTGCTTGACGGAACAAATTCCTCGCGAGGACGACGATGCAGCCCGCATAGCAGCGGACGGTGTGAAACCAACGCCGTGAAACTGAGGGTCCACTACGGATGTCGCGTGTAGGTGGTCGTGTGCACTCGACCAACGGCCTGCCCGTCGGGTCTGATGATGAGGCACGGGCTGCCGATGCCATGGCGAAGGCTGCATCATCCAACATCACCAAGCCGACACCCAACCGTGCAACCAGAAAGAAGCAAAAGGCCGAGGTGGACTTCCCGCGCGGTTCATCCTTTTAGGCTTAGGCAACATGCAAGGCTGTCGTGGAAGAGTATGCGGTCATCAATTGCATGTCAATGAGGTGGCTGAAGAGCGACACCACACGTTTTCTGGAGCGGTGGAAGTAGTACATCAACGAGAAGTGTCCGTGGATCATTCGTGCGATGAACAGCAAGAAGTACGGTGCCTTCAACATCACGTCCTTCGCCGATGGACACCTCTATGACCCATTCGTCTCCCGGGGTAACCCAGTGTGGTCCACGCAATGGGTGGTCCGGCACATAGAAAGCACCCTCGCAAAGGACCTTTTGACATCAGCAAAGGCGCTGTAGGCAGTCGTAACGAAGGTTGGCAACACCAAGGTTCCCTACACCACCTTGTACTGCACCAAAAAGGTTTGCATGGACAAGATGTACAACAAGAAGTACGAATCGTGGAGCATGTTCTCGAGATATGTGGATGAGGTACGTGATACTCTTGCCATTTTCATTCATTCGTTTGTTTTTCAACTGCTTCAATCATGTTTTATACTTCCGGTCTAATCGTTACCTCCGTGTTCTTGCATGCAATTGTTGAAGGCCGACCCGCTGGCCATCGCAAAGTCTAAGAAGTACCGGATGACTGGCGTGTTCGACCGGATTTTTGTTGCACCCGATGCTTGCCGCAGAGGTTTTGAGTACACTCGGCGTGTGATGGTCATGGATGGTACCCACTTGAAGAATGGAACAAGTGGGTGTTGTTGATCATGTAGTTCTTCGATGCAAACGACAATGCCATGCCCTCAGCCTACGCTCTCGTGTCCAGAGAGGACGAGCGCAACTGGACCTGGTTCTGCGAGCTTGTGGCAGCAGCCTATCCGTCTACGGCACAAGTTGGAACCACGGTTATCTCAGACCGTGAGAAAGGATTGGCAAACGCCGTGGAGGCCAAACTACCGGGTGTGACCCACACCTACTACATCTCGTACCTTATGCAGAACGTGCAGTCTCGTTGCCAGGGCCGGTCGGGCTCTTTGTTCAGGAACCTCGCCCACGTGACAATGCAGGTGGATTGGGATGCCTGCCTGGTCGAGATGCCACGTGCAGCTCCAAGGGCTGTGGAGTACTTGTTTGGGGGAAATGGCAAGCCTGACATCCCAATGGAGCGCTGGAGCCGGCTTCACTGCCCTGTGCCTCGCGGAGGGCACACCACGAGTAACGCCATGGAGTCGCTCAACAACAAGCTCATGGAGCTTAGGAAGATGTACCCATACCTCTGTTTTGTGAACCTTCACGTGTTTGTGCAGTGGCTGTGGAACATCCACCGCAAGATGGCACACGATGCTAAAGACAGCATTGCACCTGCACTGTACCTGAAATTCAAGAACAACTACGACCGCAGTCGTGAGTACAACTTGGACTTGGATAGGGACGAAGCTGGATCGTGGACGAGCGACACTGTAGTGCGCCCGAATGGCACCCCAAGGGACGTCAACATCAGTATCGAGTTCTCGTGCAGCCACTGGCGTAAGTATGGGGTGCCCTGCCCGTACACGTACAGTCTCCTTCTGGAGAATGCACTCAATCCCGTGGCCTACGTGGAGTTTAGGTACCTGACCCTAAGCTACAAAAGGACCTACAACGCTCCATTCCCATTGCCAAAGGTGAGACATGTTAAGTCGGCGGACCCGAAGTGGAAGCAACATGGTCCACGTCGCGGGCGTAGGCGTCCAGCCAAGGTGAGGCTTGACCGGTATGCCAAGGTGAAGAAGAGGCACATATGTGCGCGCTGTGGGAAGCAGGCCCATGTCCGGCGGGCATGCCCAAACATGGAGGCCCCAACACCATAGCAGATGGCCACCACATGCGTCCCAGAGCTAGAAGCAGAGCGGCACATGAGAGCATCTTGTAAGTCAAACGTGGATGCCATGGGGTACTCCGGGGACGGGGCAGAGGATGCCCCCCCTACTGAAGAGGAGGTAGAGTTGGACGAGGAGGCAGAGGAGGAGGAGGAGGACAAGGAGGAGGGGGAGGAGGAGGGGCAGGAGGAGAGGGAGGAGGAGGGGCAGGAGGAAGGGGGGGATGATGGACAGGAGGGGGAGGAAATGGAGGAGGAGGAGGGGGGGCAGGAGGGGGCCGAGGAGGAGGACGATGAGAGGGAGGAGGGGGGGCAGGAGGTGGTTGATCCTGTTTCACTCTCCAATGACGATGAACGAGTCCACCAGGATGATGTTGATGATCGTGAAGAGCTATGGATGGCCTTCCATGCCGAGGTGGATAGCATCAACTATTCATTCGGCATGTGGTAAGTTCATTCCAACATTATCCTGCATAGTGTGTTCCATTGCAATGTCTTCCTGCATTGTCAAACATGGTCCCATGTCATGTTCCTCCAACTTACTCCATTCTATGTGTGTCATTTGCAGAGCCTACAGAAGACTACTCCAGACGAGGGAGGTGCAAGCCATATCACAAGTGGCCCCGGATTGCACTCTTGCACTAGACTAAATTCTAGTAGGGGGGTAGTTGACGTGGTACACTTGTTTTCCTCAAGATGTGTTGGAGTTGCAGTGCTTAGAGGTTGTGACCTTGTGTTCTTCTCAATGCTTTCCAGTGAATCAAATCCATTTTCTAATTTAGTAAGAAATCCATGACAAGCTGAAACCAAGCATGTGTACATATACACTTGACTTCTGATCATTTCATTCCCTTTGAATGAGCTATGTCTTCAGTTTGAGCACTTGCACAAGGTGTCTCAAACATGTCTACATGTGACCAACTAGAGTTTGCAATGATGTTCCTCATGGGAGTTGGTGCAACATTGGTGTGTTTTACTGTATTCCTACTTGTGGCAGCCAAGAAGTACAAAAAAAATAGGCTTGTGCCGTTGTACAATGACATACAGTGAAGCATGTCCAATGGATGCCTATGCAAGTGAAGCAGGTTCAGGGGACAGGCACGGGGAAGACATGTTCTACGGAGACGGTGACGAAGAAAACGAAGAAGTTGACTCGCATGATGCCGATGAGGATATTCTCTTTGATGCAATAACCTACTAGGGAGGGCGGGGATGTGGATGTGACGTGTGTGTGTGGCTCTGGTTGTGTAATGTCTTGGATCCAAAGTGGTTGGATCCAGAGTGGTTTGGGTTGTAGTGGACATTCCCGTATTTATGGAGACAGTTGTGCCCATACCTGTCCCTTAAACTATAATCCAATGCCCAAAGTTGTTTCTGGAATAGTACTCGGGTGTCCATACTTATCTGTCAAATCATACTACAATACCTATCTTGGGCCATCATTATTACTTCCATGCCCATACTCGTAACCGCATTATTACTATGATGCCCATTCTTGTTCGTTAACGAACACTGGACATCCCATAGTTGACAACGAAATTATGCTCAAATGCCCACACTTGTCAGAGACAGAACACTCGGATGCCCACATGTGCCACTTGAATAATACTCCTATGGCCATGAATGCTGATGAAACAATACTCGAATGCCCATACTTGTCAGAGACATAGCAATCAAATGCCCACAATTGTCAAAGAATTAGTACTCGCATGACCATCATCGATGAAATAATACTCGCATGCCTATACTTGTCCCTGAAACAATACTCGCATGCTCTCTACGGACTTGGAGGCTCGGTCCAAAGCCACGGCTCCCATGGCTCGGTACAATTGGACGGCCAACTACACAGCATGGGCACCCCCAAGTTTCAAGCCATGTGTTCCGGAGTCACAGGAGGTAGGGCCCATGCTGGTTCAACTAATCCCAACTCTCGGTTGCGTGCTACATAGCGGTCCCACCTCTCCTTCAAAGTGACCCATGCCCGATGAGCCGCCACAGGGTCCGCTACGGGAGTACCCCATCCTTGATGTGCCGGGCCATTCGGACGGACGTCGTTGTCCATGTCGAACGAACGTGAAGGACAAAGTTTGCCAATGAGAAGCACCTGAAACACACAATTTAGTACACGTTCATATTCCAAACCGGTACAAAAACCGGTTCACTTGATGAACATGTTTGCGTGACTCTGCGTGGACGTCGGCACATGCCGCCGACATCTGTTGATGGTGCGCACGGCGTCGGCAAATTCCACCTTGGACAATATGTCATTGCCGGTGGTTGCGTCCATTCGGCGAGCACTCATTGGCGATGGCGATGACCTCTTCTGAGCGGCACGCAAACGTCGGCTACAGCGGGATGAAATTGGTCTACATGCATGGCTCGAGGTTGTACAAACTCCCTGCCGCAGAACTGAACACGACAAAATGAACCATAGGCTGCCAAGCCAGCCTGTCAACATGCGAGGTTTCTTTAGGACATGCAAGTCCAAGACGACTGAATACTTCGAGCGTATAGTGGATACAGTTGTCATTTTATTCCGTTTTTGCACGCTCTATGAAAATCATGGGCATCGGTGTCATCTCAGTTTCAATTGTGGACACCGCCGTCAGTTCGTTTCCGACTATGGACACCGCCGTCGGTTCGTTTTTGAGTATGGACACCGAGGATCTATCGTCCGAAACCACGGACACCGGAGCATTTGTGCCGATTTCGATCCAGGGTTTTGTATGTTTTGCGTGGGTGGATCCTATGCCAAACATAAACCCTACATCATAATAGGGGTTTTCTGCGTCAAAGAAAAACAACCAAACGTTCATCGCTCCATCGCGATCGAGCAGAAACGCCCATTTCAAAACTTGGACTCCTTTTCATGGCACACAAACCACCCCTGGTTTGCAGAAAAAATGCTTTCAAGTCCAACCCCACTTTGCATTAGAATTGAGGGTCTTGTTTTTTGTGCGGGCATCTGCTGTGTTTCGCCGAACGGAGCGTAGATGGTGAACAAGAAGAAGTTGTGGGGCAAAACACGGTTTAGAATTTGAGACACTTGAGCAAATCATTATTAGCGGTAAGTTTACTTCGATGACAACTGTCGAATTGGTCAAACATATATATACAAGTGACGAGTTGCAAATGAAGCATAGTCGGAGTCGTTGGGTGGAATGTCGGGCAATGCATTCGGAGTTGAGTCGTGAGTGGTTGGATTTGAGAAGGGCTGCCGAGAAGTCTTGGATCGTCAAGAATCAACAGTGAACATGCATCTTTATAAACTTAGATTCATCGAGAGTCGTGGCGAAGTCGACCAAAAGGTCGTGAAACTTCTTTTTGTAGGTTTGCAAAAACGGTCGAAGCTGTCAGAAGGTTCAAGGATATCCACTTGGGGCGGGGCATTTTTCTAGTTTGCCCTGGGCCGTCAAAGTGAACATTGCGGCCCTCGCAACGCGATGGGCTATTTGTGTAATAAGAGAAATACCTACTCAAGAAGGTTAGGGACTCATGCACGTCTGGTATGTAACACTTCCATCCCTTTTAACCGTGACGTCATGGCGCGTGTACAGACGTGGCCTGGAGATGGCGGTAGTAGGGCTCCTAGCTGTCGATAAGTTGATCGACATTTTGGAGGTTGTCGTAGGGCTCCTAGCTGTTACGCGCAGCGCCATAGCTGTGCCAATAGGCAAGACATTATGTCCTCTTGCCTCGTCGTCGATGGCCAAGGATGTCCTCGATGACGTACTCTGTCTTTGTCCACTTGAACGTTAGGCGAAGAGGGACATCTCTGGCAGGGAAGTTCCATCTGGGGTCTTGGTAGTGCTTGAGTCTGCTCACATGGAACACTGGATGAACTTGCATAGAGTCGGGGAGTTTGAGTTGCGCAACCACAGGGATTTGCATGCGCTCAATCTCGAACGGTCCTAACCATCGGAGATTGAGCTTTGAACAGTCGAATCCTTTGAGCTTGATGTTCGCCGAGTTGAGGAGGACTTTGTCGCCAATGGTGAAGATGTCATCGCTGCAATGTCGGTCAGCCGCTCGCTTCATCGCCGCTTGTGTCTTTGCAAGGGTCTATCGTGTTCCCTCCAAGACGGTGGTGAAGTCTCGTCGTTGAACATTGAGTGCTGGGATATTGCTGCAACTTTGTAGTCTGGCAGGTGTGGAGGGAAGTTTGCCATACACCACTTTAGATGGATTTTCACCCGTTGAGGTGGAAACTGCCAAATTATGTGCAATTTTGGTGGTCGGGCGTTCTTGTGCCCAATCTGTCCCATGAGGTTTGAATACATTTCAGAGAAGTTGTTCGAGAGTCTGATTTGTCCACTCACTTTCACTGTCGGTTTGGGGATGAAACGCTGTCAAAAGTTGAATCCAACTTCCGTAGCAAGTCATTAGATCGTGCCAGACACAAATAGTAAATCGACTGTCTGTGTTGCTCGTGATGGCTCTCCGCATGTCGTGTAGCCGCAAGATGTTGTTTAGTAATAACCGTGATGTTCCTTTGGCGGTGACGGCAGTTGTTGTCGGGATGAAGTGGGACAATCAAAACAACCTGTCGTCAACCACGACGATGGCGTCATATCCCTCAGGTGTGACTGGTAATCCAGTGACGAAGTCCATGGAGATGTCTGTCCATGGTTCCGTTGGAAGAGGGAGTGGCTGCAGAAGTCCGGGTCGGAGGCAGTAGAGACTAGAAGCTAGAAGATCTTGCACGGCAAGTGACACAAGGATGAGGTCAAGCCATGGCGGGTTGTGCGTGGAAGTCAGGAAAAATGACCAAGAGTGCCGAGAAACAACAGACAGAGGTGTCACAAGCAGGAGAGCCAGGATGGCAGCGAGCGAGCGAACAGCGAGCTTACTCAAGCTTGCTCCCTTTGTGGGTGATGAATAGTCACCAGTCGACCTCCAAAATTTCCCAGCACGAATCTAGTCCTATTTGAGTAAGCACCCGGTGGACAGCACACAAGTACACCACACACAAGAAATTTGTTTACAAACTTAAGAAGCCATTTCAATTCCATGCAAACTGAGCCAAAGAATTTTCTCACGTGAAGCCGATATCATCATGGAAAAATGGCCAGGGGATTGTCTCTTTCTCTAGTAATCAGTCACCTGCAACAGTGAGGTGAGTGTGCAATGAGGCCGGAGGTTACCTTGTGGTACTCAACACAAACCAACACGGGTGGCCTTGTGCGACGAGATTTTTGTCGCAAACATGTGTCGCAGGTCTTACAAAAGTTGGCCACGTCAGATTGCATCTTGTCCCACCAGTAGTGTTTTGCTAGTTTCTTCAACGTCTTGTCCTCTCCTAGGTGTCCACCTGGTTGAGTGTAGTGGCATTCTTTAAGCAACATATGGCGAAGTTTGTCGTTCAGGGGAACGATCAACTGGCAGTTGAACCAACATTGCAAGTAGGGTGCATCAAACCAGAACTTGGTTTTATCATATCCACCGTGCTTATCGTAGCCTCGTGTGAACAATCGCTCAAGGTAGGGGTCTCGCTGCAGTTGTAGGGTTGCCACATTGGTAAAAAAAATAGTCGATGGCAATGTGCGTCCGTTGGATTCGTTTTTCCTGGTCGGTACTCAATTTTGTAGTTGAACTCGGACTCAAGGAACTCCATCCATCGGGATTGACGTCAGCTCGGATCGCTTGTGTCTTCAAATGTTTCAATGGGTGGTGGTCAGTGCACACAATACATCGGCGAAACTCTCAGGTAACATCGCCATGTCTTGAATGCGTGCACGACCGCCAACATATTCTTTTTCATGGACTGCGTAGTTGGAATCTGGTCCTCGCAATTTTTGAGACACGCAAGCGACCGATTGTTTGCCGTTTCCGTGATCTTGCAGAAGAATCGCGCCAATGGCTCGGTCTGATGCATCCGTAGCCATGATATAGGCGATCGTTGGATCGGCTAATCGTAGGGCTGGCGCCGAGGTTAGAGCGTTCCGCAAAGTGGTGAACGCTTTTTGTTCGATGTCTCCCCACCGCCACTCATTTTCTTTTCAAGTGAGGTCAGAAAGAAGGGTTGAAAAATTCGGAAAAAAGGGTAGTCCCTCACAAATTGCCGGTAGTAACTGCACAATCCAAGAAAAAATTGAATTTCTTGAACGTTGGTCGGCGTTGGCCAATGAGTGACTATTGCCACCTTTTGGGGATCCATGGTGATCCGTCCACCGTTGATGACATGACCCCAAAATTCGATCGAACGACGACCAAAGTGGCATTTCAAGGATTTCCAAAAACTTCTCTTTTTGTAAAACTTCGAGAACGTTTCGGAGATGTCCATTATGCTCCTCCAGGGTGCGTCTGTACACCAGAATGTCGTTGAGGTACACCACGACAAAATCATCGAGGTATGGTCAATTTTTTTGGTTCATTGCTGCCATGAACGTCGCTCGTGCATTTGTGAGTCCAAACGGCATAACCGTGAACTCAAAGTGCGCATAGCAAGTTCTGAGTACTCTCTTCTCAACGTTGGCGGCCGTCACACGTATCTGGTGATATCTGCTACGTAAGTCGATTTTGATGAAAATTTGGGCCCCATGGAGTTGGTCAAAAAGTTCGTCGGCTTGAGGGAGCGGGTAGCGATTCTTGATGGTAGCGTCATTCAACGCCCGACAATCCATGCACATTCGTATCTCGCCGATTTTTTTTTTCACAAATAGTACTGGGGTGGTGTATGGTGACGTGGAAGGGCAGATGAACCCCTGACCGAGCATCTTGTTGAGCTGCTTTTTCAGCTCGGTCAGCTCGTGATCGCTCATCCAATAGGCCCCTTGCACGGTAAGTCTGCTGCCCGGCTTCAGTTAGATGCGATGGTCGATGTCTCGCTGAGGAGGTAAAGTTTTTTGGAGTTCGTCGGGGAAGACGTTTGCAAACTACTTGATGAGTGGTGCGAACTCTTTAGGTACCATTCAAACTTCGTTGAGGCAGATGAGGCTGATGAGGCCAATGGTGAGTTAGCTACTGCCACTTTTGCTTCTCCCATTGGTTCGAGATGTATAAGCTATGCATGAGCTCCTCTTTGTATACAGTGCTTTGCCACGTTGATCGGTATCAGTTGCACCGGTTGTCGCTTTTTGGCTACCGCGACTCCCTATGCTGCTTCCGTTGTCGCCTTCCCTCCTGTTAGCTACTGAGCTAACACCTCTGGCAGAGAAGCCACGAAACCGAAAAGCTCACAAAGGTTTTTATGCCTTCTTCCTTTGTTGACATGTGTCATGCACCTCAAACTTAAATTGGCATACACTTCATCTTCGAGAGTACTAATGCCTTAGCATTACATCTCAAGAAAGCATCAAGCAAGGATTTGTTTGATAAGAATGTAAGAAAAGTCCTTTTATAGTTGTCTGTCAACTCATAGAACTCCAAAGCAAATTCCTGAGAAGTGGCCTGGACCAGCCACATCACCAATAGACTCGCACTGTGGGCTTGACACATAAGCATCCTAGTGTCAAGGTGACAGACCAACCATGTAGCGTCCAAGAAGATATGGACTCTCTTTCTTGGGAGCTTCCATAGAAAACAAGATGTGCATGGGACCAGGATCAAACTCATGACCTCTAACTTGACCAAATCAACAAAATGGCCAAGGTGATCACCCACATTGTGTACTCACAGGTCATATCTCACATGAGAAAGAGAATAGTTGAGTCACATCACAGCGGATCTAGGGGTCATACCTCCAGAAGGGGCAGAGCATTCCTGATCCGTCCTACGACACTGAACAAGGGGCAAAAACTATAGAAAAATTCTCTCCCTTGCACCTTGCCTCAATGAGCATCATCATTCATCATCACTTGTATTGACCATGCCGATACCTTGCCTGCCCGCCTAGTGGAGATCCTTGTTGAGTGGCTTTGCAAGCTTTTGAGCCCGGTTCAACTTGGTACCAAAACACTCAAGCTCCACTGTCTACTTGTAGATCAAGTCTCGAGCATAGTGGTAGCGGATCTCGATGTGCTTTGTGTGCCTGGAGAGGACGGGGTTCTTGGACATGTCAATCACGCTCATGTTGTCGATCTTCATGACCGTTGTCGTTGCCTGTGGTGCCTTCATCTCAGAGAGCAAACTTTGTAGCCAGTGAATCTCTTTACATACCTCAGCCAAGGCAATGTACTCAGCTTCAGCTGTTGATAAAGAGACACATTCCTGCCCAATTGACTGCACCTCCATTCAGCATACACACAAAGCTGGAGGTATTTTTTCTGTCATCGATGCTCCCTCCCCAATCAACATGGGTGTAGCACATGAGGCGGAGTGACGCGGATCGAGCGATGCCTCCAAACTGGAGCCCCACCTGCCGCGTCCCCTGAAGGTAGTGCATGATGCGCTTCACGGCCTGCCAGTGTAGTGGACCAGAATTGGCCACAAACCGGCTCACCTGCCCAAAAGCATGGGCTGTATCTGGTCGGGTGGCGACTATGGCATACATCAGAGTGCCCACTGCAGACTAACATGGGATGCCAAGCATGTCAGTTTTCTCTGCTTTGTTGGATGGGGACATGGACGTAGAGAGTTTGCACTCCGACCTCATGGATGTGCTTGCAAGCTTCCAGTCTGCCATGTCGCATCGTTTGAGGATGGAGTCGATGTATTTTGTCTGGTTCAGGCTGATGGTACCTGCTGCTCTATCGTGCTTGATGGTAACTTCAAGATAGAAGTCAAGAGGATCCATGTCCTTCATCTCGAATCTGCTACTCAGCTGGCCCTTGAGATGGTCTAGCAGCTGTGTTGAAGAAGAGCATAGAATCAGGTCATCAACGTACAAGGCGACCAACAAAGTCCCTTTGTTGCTCTCATGCACATACATGTTAGGGTCATTGTTGCAGTGCATGAAGGACTCCTCGGCCATTAACGTGTCCATCTCCTGGTGCCAAAGTTTTGGCACTTGTTTTAGCCCATAGAGCGCCTTCACCAATCTGCACACCTTGCCCTCGGGAGCATCAACCCCCTTTGGAACCTCCATCAGTACCTCCGTGTCAAGTTTGCTGTAAAGGAAGGCTGTCTTGACATCCATCTGGTGGACCTCCGTGTTCTTGGTAGCGGCAATGACGAGCATCAACTGGATGGAAGCGAACGTCACAACGAGAGCAAAGGTCTCATCGTAATTTGCGCCAGGCCTTTGGGAGAACCCCTTTGCTACCACCCGTGACTTGTACTTGTCTATCTTGCCATCATGTTTCCTTTTTTCTTTCAACACCCACTTGGACCCTACAACGTGAGCCTCAACAGGTCTTTCCACCAACACCCATGTCTCATTCTCCTCGATGGAGCTAATTTCACTTCGAATTGCTCCATCCCACTTTGCTTTGTGAGGCCAAGTGAGTGCCTCTGTGATAGACGTTGGCTCCTCTTGAACCAAGAATGAACAGTTGAAGCCTGTCCATTCACCCCTATCTACATCGCAATGTTATCGAGGTACTTTGAGGCGTGAACTGCTCCTTGAGCCTGGTGGCTGGTGCCATTGATGTGGAGGCTGGAGGTCTGGTTTGTTGTTGATGATGGGAGAGGCATCCTCTTAATGTTCTGGACGATCGGATATGTCCAAATAAGAGTCTGATTCCTCTGAGTCATCTTCATGAGCTCCTCTCCTTGTTGCAGCATCCATCCCATGCCGTTGTGCTGGTGCTTTGTCTCTCTCCTCAAGGAGAGTGAGCCACTCTCCATGTTTTGGAGTGTTCTCAAATTCAAGAAGCTCTCCCTTACTCGAAGACATTTCATGGAAACC
>SZWC01005526.1:70984-99285 GCA_023375785.1 Penium margaritaceum
GTATACAAATGTGGCCTGATGAAAGCGGTATTAGCCGTCAATGAGGTGATCGATGTCTTGGAGGTTTTTGTAGGGTTCCCCACTGTTGTGCGCGGCATCATAGCGGTGCCACTTGACAAGATACGCCGTCCTTTTTCCTTGCCGTCAGTGGCCGTGGATGTCCTTGATGACGTACTTTGTGTCTTTGTGCACTTAAACAGGAGGCAAAGGAGGAACCTCTCTTCCTGGGAAGTTCTCTATGGGGTCTTGGTAGTGCTTGAGTGTATTGATATGGAACACCGGATGAACTTGCATAGTGTCACGGAGTGTAAGTCGTACAACCACAAGGGTTTACATGCGCTCAATCTCAAACGGTCTTAACCATCGGGGTTAAAGCTTCAAATAGTCGGCTCCGTGGAGATTTATGTTTGCCAAGCTAAGGACTTTGTCACCAGCGGTGAAGATGTGGTCACTGCGATGTCGGTCAGCTGCTCGCTTCATCTCTGCTTGTGTCTTTGCAAAGGTTTGCCGTGTTTCCTCCCAGATGGTGGCGAATTCTCAGCGTTGAACGTCGAACACGGGTATGTTGCTATGACTTTGTAATCCAGCTGGTGTGGTGGGAAGTTTGCCATACACCACATCAAACGGAGTTTTACCTGTTGCGGTGGAAACTACTAAATTACATGCAATTTTGATGGTCGGGACTTTTGTTTTCAATCCATCCCATGAGGTTTTCATAGTGTTTAGAGAAGTTGTTCGAGCGTCTGACTTGTCCGCTTGGTTTGACTGTTGGTTTGCGGATGAAACACCGTCGAAAGTTGAGTTTTACTGTTATAGCAATTCATCTGTTTGCGCCAAAAATGGCTGGTGAATCGACTTTCTATGTCACTTGTGATGGTTCTCAGCACGCCGTGTAGGCGCACGATGTTGTTTAGAAACAGCCATGTTGTTCCCTCAGCGGTGACGGTAGTTGTTGTCGGAATGAAGTGGGACATTTTGGAAATCTTGATATTGACCACGAGGATTGTGTCATATCCCTCGGGTGTGAATGGTATTCCTGTGATGAAGTCCACAGTTCCGTTGGAATAGGGAGCGGTTGCAGAAGTCCGGGTGGCCGACGGGATTTCTGTCACTGACATGCGTCGCAGGTTTTGCAGAAGTTGGCCACATCGGATTGCATCCTGTCCCACCAATAGTTTTTGGCGAGCTTCTTCAACGTCTTTTCCTCTTCAAGTGTCCACATGGTCCTGAGTTGTGGCACTCTTTGAGTAACTTACGGCGAACTTCGTCGTTCGGGGAATGACCACTTGGTGAGTGAAGGGCCGTCGCCAATATGGTTCGTCACACGAGAATTTTGCCTTGTCATATCCGCCGTGCTGGTCGTAGCCTCCTGCAAACAGCTGCTCGAGGTACGGGTCTTGCTATAGCTGTAGTATTGCCATGTCAGCCATTTAATCTGGTCAGCAGCTGAGTGTGTCTGCTGGGTTGATTTTTCATGGCTGGTTCTCAATATCGTAGTCAAACTCGGATGCAAGGAACTCCATCCATCGGGTTTGATGTTGACTGATATTTGGCTGTGTCTTCAAATGTTTTAACACACGGTGGTCGGTGCGCACGATGCATCGGCGGCACTCCACTTAACACCGCTATGTCTTGAACGCGTGCACGACCACTAGCATTTCTTGCTCGTGTACGCCGTAGTTGAGTTGTGATCCTCGCAGTTTTTGGAAAATGTAGGCGACCTGTTGCTCACCGTTGCCGTGGTCTTGCAAGGGGACTGTGCCGATGGCTCAATCTGACGCATATGTAGCCATGATGTAGTTGATCGTTGGATCGGAGGGCTGGCGCCAAGGTGAGAGCGTTCCGCAAAGTGGTGGATGATTCTTGTTCACTATCTCCCTACTGCCAAACGCTTTCTTTTTGAGTGAGGTCAGAAAGAGGCGCTGACTCTTGGGCGTAGTCCAGTACGAATCACCGGTAGTAGCTGAAGAAACAAAGAAAAACCTGAGTTTCTGAAACATTGGTCGGCGTTGGCCAATCAGCAACTGCTGCCAATGTTTTTGGATCCATAGTGATCCATCCACCATTGATGACGTGGCCCAAAAACTCAATCGAACGAAGATCAAAGTCGCATTCTGAAAGACGTTTTCTGAAAAACCTTTCTCTTCGTAAAACTTTGAGGACTTTTCAAAGATGTCCATTCTGCTCATTTGGGGTGCAGTTGTACACAAGAATGCCGTCGAGGTACACCATGACAAAATTGTTGAGATATGGTCGGAAAATGTTGTTTATGGCCGCGATGAACGTCGCCCGGGCATTCAGTTTTCCGAAAGGCATGACCGCAAACTCAAAGTGCACGTAGCGAGTTTGGAACGCCATCTTTTTGAAGTCGACATCTGCCACGCTGTCTGGTGATATCCGTTACATAAGTCAAATTTGCTGAAAAGTTGAGCCCCTCGGAGTTGGTCAAAAACTTCATCAGCTGAGGGAAGAAGGTAGCAGTTCTTGATGGTAGCATTGTTCAACGCCCAATAGTCCACGCACATCTGCATCTCACGGGTTTTCTTTTTTACAAACATTACTGGTGCATTGTATGGTGATGTGGATGGGCAGACGAACATGTGACCGAGCATCTTGTCAAGTTGCTTTTTCAGCTCGGTCTGCTCGTGATCACTCATCCGATAGGCCCCTTGAACTGTAGGTCTACTGCCTGGCTTCAGTTCGATGCTATGGTCGATGTCTCGTTGAGGAGGTAGAGTTCTTGGAAGTTTGTCAGGGAAGACATTCGGATAAGTGATGCAAACTCTTTGGGTACCATCATGAACTTTGTTGATGCCAATGAGGTTGATGAGGCAGTTGCTGCCACTTCCACTTCTTCCATTGGCTCGAGATGTATGAGCCACGCATGAGCTCTTTGTTGTATGTAGTACTTAGCCATGTTGAGTGGTATCGACTACATAGGTTATCGCTTCTTGGCTACCGTGGCTTCCTCAGCTCCTTCCACCTCTACTGCTTCCACTGTCGGCTTTCGTCTCACACACGGAAGTTTCCATTTGTCGCCATCAATTTCCACGTAGACAACGACCTGCAGATTATGTCGGTACAGGAAATATTCTCCGAGGATGATTTTTTTTATCACTCATCGGGCAAGACCTCCAGATCGTTACATCCCATAGATCTCCGACTTGTAGTCGTAGTGGTTCTTAAAGTCTCCGTATTTGTATTCTCTGATTGACGGTTTTCCCTTCAAATTCCTTTTGTCTGGTCTTCAAACCTAGTTTGCAAAGTATGTCATTGCGCACAAAGTTGTGTGAAACTCCTCTGTCCAATAGTTCTAGTATCGTTATGCAATTCTTACATCCTCGAGGTAGGACTCTTAACAGTATCACCGGTTGGTCGTTCTCGTACGCCTCATCAAACTTTGTGATCTTAGAAACCCTCTACAATAATGTGGGCCGTTTAGATGGGCGATCGTTTGGCGCAGATTGCTCCTCACGGACAAGAGTTATGCCTTTTAATCCTACCCTTTGTCGTTTCCCGACTCATTTTTCTGTGACTTCCCCCCCCCCCTTTGGCCTGTTGTTTACTCTGACTATAGCGAGAAATGTGCCTAGCTTTTCCATAGTTGCAGCAGGTTCGTGTTTCTCTGTGGTCAATGGTGCCCACTTCCATCGGAGTCAAGGAGTACCCTGACTGACTTCTTCAGTTTGCACGATGATTGTATTTAGGAGGTCGCCAGCCATAGGATTCCTGGATCCGAGCATTGTAGTCTGCGCTCTTGATCCCTTTTGCTCCTGCAATCATCCGTGGTCAGTCGTTTTGGATACCAAACGTGGAGATTGCTCGCCAGATATCTTGTTTGAGGCTATTGTTATAGTGAAAACAGAGTTTTTTGGGGGCGATGTGTGCTTCGGTGATGATGTCGTGAAATCTCTGCATGTACTGTGCTACGCTGGACTGATGATGGAGACGTTAGAGTTTGTACCGTGAGTCAGACTTTTTGTTCAGTCATCCAAAACATGCGAGTATCGCGTGCAAAAATTTGTTCCAGTCGGTTCGTGGCGTCAGCGCGTCTTGCCACTGTGGGTTGATCTGCTCCAAGGGTAGAACGCCTGCGGTCAGCGATATGAGACAGGTGCCATAGGCCGTTGATGATGCCCAACATGTCTCCTGCTATCGTTGGATGATCTTTTGATCGGACCACCAACTTAGCGCAGTGCCACACAAAAGCACGGCCGCAAGGTCAGTTTTCTTTTGATTGTCCTTGACCCCAGTATCGGTGAAAAACACCTCCAAACTTGTTAGCCACATGCAAACCGTCAGTCATTTGGAGTTTAGAGGATCAAACGGTTGCAATGGAGCAGGACAAATGTTGGGCTCACTCGAGAGTTGAGAATTTCTCTTGACGAGCACCGCTTCCCACGCACTTGCATTGCAAAGAGCTTTGATCGCGGAATTGATTTTTTGGGGCAGATGGCTGTTGATTTCCTCAATCACGGAGATTCGGTTTATCGATTCCTTGTTGATCTGCTCCTGTCTTCCACCACCACCTATCGTCCTTGCTGCTGTCATCAAGGCTGTCGGTAGAGGCGGCTTGCTTATCGCCGTTGGGTCCGCGACCGGATTGGTGGTCGAAGCCTTAGGGTTTTTTCCAGCTGCTGCATACCCTGCCATGCCAGCATTCATTGTCGCTTAAGGGTTTGTGTGCATCGGCACGTTCTTCTCCTCCACTGCCAAAGCTGTCGCCGATGACTCACTGTTGGTCGTTGGTTTCCCTTGCTTGCTTCACGTTGTAGTCATGAAGTCTACGAAGTCTTGATGTGCGAGATGTGCTTAGGGTTTGTGCGAGGTTGTCTTCTGGATGGGTAAAATAGTTGGATGGCTCTCTAGCGTTGCTGCGCTCTGATTCCAAGTGTTACGCCAAACTGAGCGTAGATGGTGAACAGGTAGAAATTACAAGGCAGAACCCAATTCAAACTTTGGGACACTTGAGCGACTCATCATTAGCGGTAAGTGTACTTCGATGAAAAGTGTTGAAATGATCGGACATATACATACAAGTGTCAAGTCACGAATGAGACATAGTCGAGGTCGTTGGGTCGATTTTTGAGCAACGCGTGCGGAGTCACGTCGTGAGTGGTTGGATTCAAGAGTTTTGCCGAGAATTTGGGGGTCTTTCAAAATCGTCAGTGAAGATGCGAGATGCATCTTTAGAAATCCAGATTTGTCTTGGTTTATTGAGAAGTCAACCAAAAGGCCGTGATACTTATGCCGTGCGAGAGTGGTTAAATTTGTGAGAAGGTTTGGGAAGATTCATTGGAGGTGGGGACAGTTGGCTTGTTTGCCCTTGACCGTCGGAGTGAACATCTCGGTCTCGCGACGCGATGTGCTGTTTGTATGATTACAGAAATGCCCCATGAGGAAGATTAGGAACTCGTGTGACCCAACACATACCTCGTTGTGTTTGTGTGAATAGTCAATTTTCTAGCTTCTACATGGAGTTCATTGTCGAGGTTTGCATAATGGTATCCAGAGCTCACTAGAGGGGTTTCCCCACCATGTCACTCTTGAGCAATCGTCATCAATGGCATGTGCAGAGACACTTCGATGTTTCAATGCTCTCGAGATCCAATTCAATCATTACCCTGTCTACTTCGTTCTCGGTCCTCATCAAGGGTGTTATACATTGAACTCGTGGGTTTGCACGAGTTTTATGTCTTCAAAAGTCAAAGTTCGTCATAATCAAACTTTACTTTTCTCTTTGACTTGCCGGCCGATTTTTTTCATGTGCGAGACACGTTGAAAAATTTGCGCCTTCATTTTATCTTTCTTGTTTCTATATCTTGCTTTTCCTCTCCCCTCGCCTTGCTTACCTTGTGAGGAAAGTGTTATGCCAAACTGAGCGTAGATGGTGAACATGTAGAAGTTGCAAGGCAGAACAAAATTTAGAATTTTGGACACTTGTTCTTAATTAGCGGTAATTATATGTCAATAATAAGTGTCAAAATCATCAAACATATATGTACACAAGTGTCGAGTTGTGAATGAGGCATAGTCAGGGTCGTTGGGTCGATTGTCGAGCGACGCGTGCAGAGTCGCGTCGTGAGTGGTCGGATTTGAGAAGGTTCGCCGAGAAATTGGGGGGCTTCGAGAATCGATGGTGAAGATGCAAGATGTACATTTATAAATCCATATTTATCTTGGTGCATCAAGAAGTGGATGGAAAGGTTGTGATGCTTCTGTCATAGATTGGTGAGAGTGGTCGAAGTTGTCAGAAGGTTTAGGAAGATTCACTGAGGGCGAGGGCGGTTGGCTGGTTTGTCCTCCACTGTTGGAGTGAAAATTGTGGTGCTGCAAAGCGATGGGCTGTTTATGTAATAGAAAAAATGCCCACTCTGAAAGATTAGGGACTCATGAACATCTGGTATGTAACACTTTCCCCCCTTTTAGCTGTGACATCCCTGCGCGCGTAGAGATGTGGCCCGTCAACGGCGTTCATAGCCGTCGAGTAGGTGATCGACGTCTCTAAGGTTGTCATACGGTTCTCAACTATTGTGTGCGACGTGATAGCCGTGCCACTTGACACGATGTTTTGTCGTTTTGTCTCATCACTGATGGCCGAGGATGTCCTCGATGAGGTATTCTATGGCTTTCTCCACTTGAACTGGAGGAGGGTAAGGGATATCCCTGCCGGGGAAGTTCTCTCCTGGGTCTCGGTAGTGCTTGAGTCTGCTGACATGGAGAATTGGATGAACTTGCATAGTGTTGGAGAGTTTGAGTCGTGAAAACTCGGGGGTTTGCATGCGCTTGATCTCAAATGGTCCCAACCATCGGGGTTTGAGTTTTGAACAGTCGACTCCACGGAGTTTGATGTTTGCCGAGCTGAGAAGGACTATGTCGCAAGCAGTAAATATATCATCGCTGTGATCTCAGTCAGCTGCTCGCTTCATCGATGCTTGTGTCTTTTCAAGAATTTGCTGTGTTTCTTCCCAGATGGTAGAGAAGTCTCGACATTGAACGTCGACCAGGGAATGTTGTTGCCACTTTGTAGTCCGGCTGGTGTGGCAGAAAGTTTGCCATACTCCACTTCAAATGGAGTTTTATCTTTTGTGGTGGAAACTGCCCAATTATATGCGATTTCGACGATCAATAGTTTTTGTGCCCAATCCGTCCTGTGAGGTTCACATAGTGTTCGAAGAAGCTGTTTGAGCGTCTGTTTTTTTTGCTCGGCTTGAGGATGAAATGCCATCAAAAGTTGAACTTTGATGCTGTAGAGAGCCATTTGTTTGCGCCAAAAACAGCTAGCGAATGGACCGTCTCTATAGCTCATGACGGTTCTTGGTACCCTGTGTAGCCGTACGGTGTTGTTTAGAAACAACCGTGTTGTTCCCTCGGCGGTGACGGTAGTGGCTGTCAGGATGAGGTGGGACATTTTGGAAAACCTGTCGATGACCACAAGGATTACGTCATATCCCTCAAGTGTGATTGGTAATCTTGTGACGAAGTCCATGGAGATGTTGGTCCACTGTTTTGTTGGAATAAGGAGTGGTTGCAGAAGTCAAGGTAGCCGCGTGCAACGGGATTTCCGTCGCTAACATGTGTCGTAGGATTTGCAGAAGGTTGCCACGTCGGATTGCATCTTGTCCCACCAATAGTTTTTTGCCAGCTTCTTCCGTGTCTCGTCTTCTCCAAAGTATCCATGTGGTCTTATGTCGTGGCATCCTTTGAGCAACATGCGGCAAAGTTCGTTGTTTAGGGGAACGACCACCTGGCGAGTGAAGCGCCGTTGCCAATAGGGTACGTCGTACCAGAAGTTTACCTTGTCGTATCCGTCGTGTTGGTCGTAGCCTCGTGTGAACAGCCGCTTCATATATGAGTGTTGCTGTTTCTGTAGCGTTGCCACCTCAGCCATTAAATCTGGTTGGCGGCAGAGTGCCTCCGGAGGGTTGATCTTGCTTGGCCGGTACTTGATTTTGTAGTCAAACCTGGATTCAAGGAACTCCATCCATCCGGTTTGACATAGACTGAGGTTTGACTCTGTCTTCAAGCGTAAGTTCAAGTGTTGAAACTAGGACTACGCCCTAGTTTCAACGCATGGTGGTTGATGTGTAGGATACATCGGCGGCACTCTAGCTAACACCGCCATGTCTTAAATGCATATACAACCACAAGCATTTCTTTCTCATGTACATCATAGTTGAGTTCCATTCCGCGCTGTTTTTGGGACATGTAGGTGACCGGTTGCTCATCGTTGCTATGGTCTTGCGACAGAACTACACCGATGGATCGGTCTGATGCATCTATAGCCATGACATAGTTGACCGTTGGATTGGCTAATTATAGGGTTGGCGCCGAGGTCAGAACGTTCCGCAAAGCGGTGAACGCTTCTTGTCTGCTGTCTCCCCACCGCCACTTGTTTTCTTTTTGATTGAGGCCAGAAAGGGGCGCTGACACTTGGGCGTAATCCCGTACGAAGCGCCGATAGTTGTTATAGAAGTGGAGGAAAACTTGAATGTCTTGAACGTTGGTCGGCGTCGACCAATCAAAGACTGCTACCAATTCATTTGGATCCATGGAGATCCTTCCATCATTGACGTGGCCCAAAAACGTGATCAAACGGTGACCAAAGTTGCATTTCAAGAGCTTTCCAAAAACCTTCTCTCTTTGTAAAAATTCAAGAAAATATCAAAGACGTCCACCGTGCTCCTCCGGGGTGCCGCTATACACCAAAGTGTTGTCAAGGTACACCACGACAAAATCGTCAAGGTATGGTTAGAAAACATTGTTCATTACTTCCATGAACGTTGCCGGGGCATTTGTAGGTCCGAACGGCATTACCGTGAACTCAAAATGCCCGAAGCAAGTTTGGAGCACCGTCTTCTTGATGTTAGTGTCTGCCATGCGTATCTGGTGACAACCACTGTGCAAGTCGATTTAGCTGAATATTTGTGCCTCTCAGAGTTGGTAAAAAAGTTTGTCAACTCAGGGAAGAGGGTAGCGGTTCTTGATGGTAATGCCGTTCAACGCCCGATAGTCCACGCACATACGCATCTCACCAGTTTTCTTTTTTACAAATAGTACTGGTGCGGCCTTTGGTGTCAAGGATGGGCGGATGAACCCCTGACCGAGCATTTTGTCGAGTTGCTTTTTTCAGCTTGGTCAGCTCGTGATCGCTCATTTGATAGGCCCCTTGAACTGTAGGTCGGCTGTCCGGCTTCAGTCTGATGTGATGGTTGATGTCTCGTTGAGGAGGCAAGGTTCTTGGGACTTTATCGGGGAAGATATTCACAAAATCTTGGATGAGTGGTGCAAACTCTTTGAGTACGATTGCAAATCTTGTGGATGCCGATGAGGCTGATGAGGCTAATGAGGATGATGAGCCAACCGATGCCACTGCTGCTTCCTCCATTGGCTTGAGGTGAACGAGCCAGCACGAGCTCCTTGTCGTATGAAGTACTTAGCCACGTTAAGTGGTATCGATTGCACAATTCATCGCTTCTTAGCTACTGCAACTTCCTCTATTGCTTCCACCTCTACTGCTTCCGCTGTTCGCTTCCATCCCACGCGTAGAAGTTGTCATTTGGCCCATCGATTTCCATGTAGACATTGTTGTTGTGCAAATCGACCCGCAGATTGTGTCGGTACAAGAGATATCGTCCGAGGATGATTTTGTGATAGCTCATTTGGCAAGACCTCCAGACCGTTACATCCCATAGATCTCCCACTTGTGGTCATAATAGTTGTCGGAGTCTCCGTATTTGGAATCTCCTGTTGATGGTTTTTCCTTCAAATTCCCATGGTTTGGTCTTCAAACCTAGTTTGCAAACCAGGTCATTTCTCACGAAGCTGTGTGAAGCTCCTCTGTCCAATAGAGCTGGTAACGCTCTGCGACTCTTGCATCCTCGAGGCTGGACTCTTAGCAGTATCGCGGGTTGGTCATCCGCGTACCCCTCTTCGAGCTTTGCAATCTAAAAAACCCTCTACGGTGATGTAGGCCGATTAGATAGGCGATAGCTTGAAGCAGATCACTCCTCAGAAACAAGAGTTGTGCCTTTTACCCCTGCCCTTTGTTGTTTTCCGACTCAATTTTCTATGACTTCCCCCCTTCTTTGGCTGCCGTTTGCTCCAACTGTCACGAGCAATTTGCCCGACTTTTTTGTAGCTGTAGCAGGTTTGCGTTTCCACTTCCATCAGAGCACTGGTCAACAACATCCACTTCCATCAAAGTCGAGGAGTTCCTTGACTGACTTCTTCCGTTTCCACGATAATTGTGGTTAGGAGGTTCCCAGCCATAGGATTCTTGGATCCGAGCATTGTAGGCGGTAATATCAATCCTTTTCACTACTGCAATCATCCGTGGCAAGTTGTTTTCAATACCAAAAATGGTAATTGCTCGCCGGATATCTCGCTTGAGGCCGTTGTTGTAGTAAAAATAGAGTTTGCTGTGGGCAATGTGTGCTTCGGTGATGATGTCGCGGAATCTCTACGTGTACTCTGCCACACCGGACTGCTGATGGAGATGCTAGAGTTTGTATCGCGCATCGGACTTTTTGATCAGTCGTCCAAAACGTGCAAGCATCGCGTGCGAGAATTTGTTGTAGTCGGTTGATAGCGTCAGTGCGTCTTGCCACTGTGGGTTGACGTGCTACAAGGGTAGAACGCCTGCAGTTGGCGATATGAGACAGGCGTTGTTGGCCGTTGATGATGCCCGGCCCATCTCCTGCTGTCGTTGGACGGTCTTTAGATCAGAACACCAACTTAGCACCGTGCCACACAAAAGCACGGCCGTAAGGTAAACTTTGTTCTGATCGTCGTCGACCCCACTAGCGGTGAAATACACCCCCAAACTTGTCAGCCACATCCAAACCGTCAGTCCCTTTGAGATGACAGAATCGAACGATTTTGGTGGAGCTAGACGAGTTTTGGGTTTGCTTGAGAGTTGGGAATTTCACTGCTTCATGTGCGCTTGTGTTGCGAAGAGCCTCCATCACAACTTTGAGTTGTTGGAGCAGATGGTTGTTGATCCCTTCAAGCGTGGAGATCTAGTTTACCAGTTCCTCATTGATCCGCGCCTATCGTCCAGTGCCACCTGTCGCTCTTGCTGTTGTTGTTGTTGTTGTTGTTGTTGTTGTTGTTGTTGTTGTTGTTGTTGTTGTTGTTGTTGTTGTTGTTGTTGTTGTTGTTGTTGTTGTTGTTGTTGTTGTTGTTGAGGCTATTGGTAGGGACGGCTGGTTTACCGCCGTTGATCCCTTGACCAGATTGGTTGTCGAAGCCGAAGGGGCTGGTCCAGATGTCGCACAGCCTGCCACGCCAGCATTCTCTATCGCTTTAGGGTTTGCGTGCATAAGCACGTTCTACTCCTTCATCGCCGAAGTCATCGTTGACGACCTGCTGGTTGTCGGTTGTGCTCGTTCGCCTCACCTCATAGTCATGATGTCTGAACAATTTTGACGTGCGAGATGTGCTGACGGTTTGTGCGAGGTAGTCCTTCGGATGGGTAAAGTAGTCTGATGCCCCTCCAACACCGTTGAGCTCTGATACCAAGTATTATGTCCAACAGAGCGTAGATGGTAAACAGGTAGAATTTGCGAGGCTGAACACGATTTAGAATTTGGGATACTTGAGCAGTTTATGACTAGCGGTAAGTGTACTTTGATGACAAGTGTCAAAATGATCAAACACATACATAAAAGTGTCGAGTTCTGAATGAGGCATAGTCGCGGTCGTTGGGTTGATTGTTGAGCGACGCGTGCGGAGTCATTTAGTGAGTGGTCGGATTTGAGAAGATCTGCTGAGAAATCGGGGGGGGCTTTGAGAATCGGCGGTGAAGATGCGAGAATCGACTGAGGTATTCACTCCCGCATTTCCACGTGGACGAGAATCGAGTGAGGTATTCACTCCAACACGCCTGTGGTCTTCACATGTTTGGTTGCATTTAGAAAAACACCAATGGATTGTAGGTCGACACAAGTACTGTCCTTGTTGACTATGTGTCCAAGGTATTTGGGCTTATTTTATGCAAAATTTCACTTGCTCACTTTAGCAGAGAACTTTTGTGCCCCAAGGATCATGAGGACTTTGTACAGATGTTTTTTGTGCTCTTCCATTGACTTGGAGAAAACCAGTTCATCGTCCACAAAAACCAGAACAATGTGACCGTGTTGCTTGGAGAACATTGAGCTTGGATGGTTGCCGGGGCATTTTGAGCCGAAAGCACAAGAACCAAAACTGATAATGTCCCATGTGTGTCCGAAACACTGTTTTAGGTACATAATCTAGTGAGATGTGGATTTGACTGTAACTTTGAGGCAAATGTAAGGCCAAACTACAATTTCTCGTTGAAGTTGGTCAAACAGCTCCTCAATCTGTGGTTAGGGAAATGGATTTTTGCCCTTGGATTTTTTAGTGTCTAGTAGTCCACGCACATGCACAAACATCTATCTTTTTATTTTAATGTAAGAATTGACACAATGTACGATGAGCTACTAGGCTTGATCCATATCTTGCAAGAGACTATTTGATTTGGTGCTTGGCCTCTCACCTTTCTGCTAGAAAAAGCGACAAGTGGGCTTGAATGGAGACGTCGCTTCTAGTTACAACAAAATTATGTAACCTTGTCAGTGGGTCTTGAAATGCATCCAAGAATTCAACCAATAGAGAGTTGATCTCTTGTGGAGTGTCTTCCTTCACATTTCCCACTTGTTGTAAAGCAACAAAGAGTAAAAAACTGTATCAAATACGTCACTAGACCTGCATTGCAGACACCATTGCATAGACTTTCGGTTAAGTTGGTGACAATGCCGTTCTCAAAATAAATGTTAATTGACACTGTCCCTTTCAGAGAATGAAGCACCTTGATTCAAATCAAATCAAAGTCTTGTTCTTGCAGAGCTAATGATCTCCTAGGACCACATCCAATGGGTTAAGAAAGTTGAGTACTTTTGATGTGACACTCTCTGTGTACCACTGAAAACAAAATTTTCTTTGACCAAGTGTGCCATCCGATGGCTTGTACTTCATGCCCACCTATCGGGTAAAGCCAAGGCTAGCAAAGGAGTCATCTCCTCTAGTATAATCCAGTTCATGAATGGGAGTACCAGATAGGTATCCTTTGAACCGCATCATCATGTTGTGTCCACTCTTTCGATTGAACAAGCTAGATGACGTGAATATGAGTTTGTGGTGAGCATTGAATCAATATTGTGGGTGTCATATCTCCCATGATTCATCCACTCAAGTCCACATCTTGTGGCTACGTGTGAATTCGGCTACCACCTTCCAGTATGTAGATTTGACCAAGTCAAAATCATCCATTAACGGTATCGCGAACTTGATTGAGCTTATTGCTTTGAGGACACTTGGTTCAATAATTGTTTTGCATTATTCCTGTGCAGTGATTGATGTCACTACCAATAAGCATGTTTTATCATCCATCTCATTCAAAGATGCAAGATTTAGTGGGAATGACGGCCAACAAGTGTGGAATGAGGTTAAATAAGAAGACAGAAAACAACACAGAAATTTGAACTTCTCACTATTTTGAATTTTTTACACTCGCGTTTGAAAACATGAACTCACACCCATGATCCACTTTTATCCCTGAGTATTCTCCAATAACGTCACTCAGGGATGGGGAAATCCCACACTGTAGCCAGGTTTGTTTTCAAACTCGGGTCCATTGTTGTGGCCACGGCCTTGTCCACGGCCCTGTCCACGACCTCCTGTTGCACCGTCTCGACAAGGCAATGCAACTCCCTCCAAAATTGCGGCCTCTTGTCTACCACCAGTAGCCTCAAGGTTCTGAGGTATTGAGTGGACAGGTTGCATACAGTTGTGGTAGAGTCCCTCATTGGAGACTGTGTTGCGACGCTCACGTGCAGCCCGCAACTCAACATTGTCATTGCCGCACTTGTGGTTGGGTGGCCTTGTGTGCACCAGTCTTCTTGGCTCAGGAGTTTGCGGGCTGGTTGGACTTAACCACGTCCCGGTACCTAGTTTTTACTCCAGCCCTTACAAATTCCATGTACATTTTGTGGCCTTGCTGTGCATGTGCGTTTGGCCATGCATCCATGTTGTACTTTGGATTCACCAAATACACTTCACAGATGTATTCATACAACGCCCTCAACCTTTTCCAAGCCTAGTCCATTGCCTTTGTGGTGGTCTTGTGCTTTGGATTCTCCTTGGAAAGGCCATCACGTACTTACATAGCAACAAGCACTCCGGATACATGAAGGTCGGAGTCCCATCACTCTTTGTGAAGTTTTTGACTTACTTCACGAGTGTAATGAACTTGCTCAAGTAGGCCTCAAGCGAGCTACCCAGCTACTAAAGTCCTTGATCATATGAATGGCACTCTGCGCTTCCTTGCATTGGGTGAACTTGTTTTGCATGATGAATCCAAAAGCCTCCTACGGCATGGGCTGCCACTTTAGGTGTGGATTCTGCACACCCCACTCCTTGACCATGTACTCAAAGAGCATGTCTTCAAAGCACGTCATGGCAAGGTCACCCCATTGACGAAGTGGAGCCTTGTGGACATGAAAAACATGCTCAATGTAATTTAGCCAATTGGTCAGCTGCATACCCTTTTGAAAGATCTTCACAAGATGGAGGAAGGAAGTATTCATGATCGTCCCCAATATCGTTGAGGCAGGTAAGTCCTTGCTGCCATTAGCAGTGACATGACCACTTGTGACACGTTACGACCTCTCCTGCACTCAAACCTAGATCACGCTAAGCAACACCTTGTTATCGTATCGATGGGCTACCTCATGAGCAACCAAAAGCTACAGATGGCAATCACAATCATGGTCCGTGATGCTTTGCTTGACGTGGACTAGTAGGTAGGAAAATGCAAACCTCAACTCTGATATCAACAGAGCCTCAACAATAGCCTTAAGTTCCTCAGGCTGTCTTTGCACCTTTGCCTGCTAAAGGAGAGTACAATTTTCTTACACACCTCTGAGGAGTCCTACCTTTCTAAGGAATCTCTCATCCACGATGATGCTCAAGTGAACATATGTTTGTCCCATCGTAACCACACCATAGGAAGGAAGGTCCATCCCTACTCCCCCCGGAGGTTTCACAACTCCATCTTCGGTGCTGATCTTGAATCAACCCGCCGTCTCGGCAGCCAACTCAACTTTCTGATGATCGGAACAGATTCACTTAACTACAGCATCGTCCAGCTTGTGTTCGCAAGAACTTCCGATGTGACTACTTTTGGTGTCTTTGCTACTGTCAGTAGCTTCGCTGCTCTCAATAGTTTGTTGCAATTCAACGGGTGCCTTGTCCCTCTCAGACGCTTGGCTCAAGTTTGCTGCATGATGATGGTGATGGTTGTGACCCTCATCAACTTATCTGTTGTTGATTTTGTGCTCTTCATCGAGGTCCATATTCGGCTGGTCCACCTCGAGCACAGCCTCTGTCGTGTGGGAGTCGCCTACAACCACATCAACGTGCTCACCGAGCAGTTTTCAAACTTCTGCATGTTTCTTGTTTTCACCAAGATTAGCATGGGTTTCCCTCAGTGACATGATTGCCGTTGTTCTAGCTACCATGCTTGTGGTGGTGTCTCCCAAAACTTGGATTTCGCCAAGGGCATGTGGTGAAGACTTCACCGAATTGCTCTTTTTGGTCATGGATGGAATGTAGTTTTCATGCGGGTGAGACGTGCAACTAGGACAAACCCCTTGTGTGAGCATAGCTCACGACCTCGACAAGGTGTTATCCCTTCTCGGTGTATTTTATCTCACAATTGGTGAGGCAAGAATAACATTTGTTTCTAGTTTTCTAGGCCGACGAGGACAGCACGAACACTTAGCAATTGTATATGTTTTCCTAGGCTGTCGTGTTTGGTACAACCACTTGGGTTCAAGCTAGCTTCCTAAGCGATGACTCATGGCACTAGCCTGCCTACCAAGTCGAGGATAACAGAAACTAAAACAAAAAATAAAAGAATATCAAGAAGATTGAGCACCAGTCAAAGATTGAGGAGGAGAGGAGGGGGAAACTCTAGTTTAGAGTTTACCACCTCTCATACTTCTCCCCCACCTGTCTTGTCTTCTTTTCTATCTTGAAAATTCTTCCTTGGCCTCCTCTTGACTGCTCTTGTTGCTTGTTGTACCTCCGTGGAGACGTCTCCACGGAGGTTGAAGGAAGTTGGAGGAGGTTGAAGAAATGCATGGACAGGAAGGAGTACTTACCGAAAAGAAACTATCAGTGTTGAGCAAGCCCAAGATTGGACCAGCACTCCATGAGCTGTTCCATCTCACAAACTGCAAACGGTTTAGCGGTTTGGATGTAGCTGACAATTCTAGACGTGTACTTCACCGCTGTTGGGGTCAACAATGAAGAAATCAAAATTGACCTCACGGTCTAACTTTTGCTTTGCACAACTTTATGTGGTGGTCCGATCTAAAGAACATCCAACAAACACAGGAGATCATAGAAAGTAGATCATTGGCTCAGGTGACTGCTCCCACATCATTAACTGCAAAAATCCTACCTCTTGAGCAAATCAATCCAACATAGCACGACTCGCTGAATCCGCCGGTTTATTGGATGGACTATGTGTGCCCCATCCCCATGGGCTTCGGAGAGATGAAAATGAAATCTGACGCATGGTACAAGTTTCAACAACTGTTTCAGCACACCAGCATGGCAAAGTATACACATTACTTCTGTAAAACAATCACAGTCAGAGACTCACCACGGTTTGAATGTAACTTCATTGACTGAAAACGGTTAAGATTTGAGTAAGCTAGGGTTGGGTTTTGGTTGCGGCCATGGGTCCGCACTATTCCCTAAGTGTCGAGATTCAAGAAACAACAGCTCGAGCGGGTGAGTCTCGTTAAGTGAGACCCACCTGTCGGCCGGCGAGCAAAGCTCGCCGGCACAACCTGCTGGAGCGAGGGCAAAGCCCTCGTGTGACATGCAAAAGGGGGCTGACTGCCCCAGTCCACGAAAACACACCAAAACACACAGTACGCCCCTAACTATGCTAGACCCAAACTAGGTTCTCAAAGTTCTGCAAACATCCAGAGTGAGGACAGCCATAGGTTTCACAAGGGATCCAACATAGTTGCCACAGCAGGCACGGAGAGCAAAGCAGAAGCAATGCCGCGAGAGGGAGGCAAGCGCACTGGCGGCCCCAGAGGTAGCCAAGGGTGGGTCTGGCATGCAGACTCAGTGTGCATTGCCTCCACTCTCTGGATCAGCATGCTCTGTGCACTCATGTCCACATCGGAGAGGAAAACATGTACAGAGAGGATTAACAGATAGTGACCTCGTCCATGTTGAACCCTGTTTCTAGTGCAAAAACGACCTCAAGAGTGACATCAGGCGAGCAATCACCACATTCTGCATCCAAGACATTATTCCACAAATGATTGCAGCATCTGATTTCATCGACACCATCGACCGCAAGACTCGGATGTAGGAATCCAACGGTTAGCGATGACAAGGCCACAATCCACATTATGGCATAGGGAAGTCACACTCAAAAGAAAACTCGTCTCTGATGGAAATGGTTTTCGTCGATCAACGCAACCAATGGCCGTGCTAGACTTGCGAGGATCCAGGACACATCTCATGTGACTGTGGAAAATGACAGCAATACGCCAAAAAGGGGAGGAAGCCGCAGAGAATCAACAAGGAGTCAAGAAGCAATAAATGGAGAAGATGGCAAACCTACTGTCATGTGGAATGAAGGGAAGTAGAGGAGATCACGATAGTGGATGCAACAACGTCAACCTCATCAGTCTCAACACCTGTCAGATTTGCAGCTGTTCTAGAGGATTCTGCACCACTTGTCAAGGAGTTTTTTCCCGACAAACATACATTGAGAGTTACCTCCATGATGAAGCGGCAACCATCAGATGGAAACTGGAGTTGTGTAGTAGACCAAAGGCCAAGGGAAACTATTTGATGAGCGACCACAAACTGACCAGTCTAAGAAAACAGCTGGGAAAAATACTCAGCCATGGGTTCATCAGGCCATCCACGTCACCATACGCTGCACATGTAATTTGTGTATAAAGAAACTGGCAAGATGCATATGTGGTCGGACGACAGGGAATTCAAGAAATGCTACCCTCTTCTGCACACAGAAATTTTTTTTGACCAACTCCACAGGACGAGAATTTTCACCAAAACCAACGTACGCAGCGGCTATCATCAGATCTGCATGTATGATAAAAGCATTAAGAAGGTGGCATTGTGCACAAGATACAGGAAGTTTCAGGTCATGGTTATGCCATATGGACTCACAAGTGCTCTTGTAACATTCATGGAATCCATGAAAAATGTTTTTTGGCCTTACCTCAACAAGTTTGTCATTGTGTATCTTAATGAAATCTTGGTGTGCTAGCACACGCTGGAAGAGCACAATGGACATCCCGAAAAAGTTTTCAATGTTTTACAAAGGGAGGAAATTCTTAGGGAAACTATCAAAATACGTATTTTTTCACCGTTAGTTCAAGTTCTTGGGCCACATCATGGACAACGTATGAAAAACCAATGGCCCAAAGAAAGTAGAGGTGGTTGCCGATTGGTCGATGCCCACCAACATTCTGGATTTTGGATTATACAAGCAAGACCATTGATCTGTAGAAGATTACACTTAGATGCACGTACCTCTCTCCAATCTCACTTTTGAAATCATGAAATGAGGTTGGGGGGATAGCAAGCAAGAAAAATTCCAATGTTTGAGGAATGCTCTAACCTCATCACGAGCCTTACTATTGTCGAATCTAAAGTTGGACTGCATCATGGCCAACGATGCATCCGACCAATAAATCGGAGCTTTTCTCCTCCAGGAAAACTTTGGTGGAGAACAGCTGGTCACATGCATGACAAGAAAGCTGCATGGATCAAAGCTGAACTACGTGGTGCACAAAAAAGAAACATTGGCGGTTACACACACATTGAAAACGTAGGGTTACTATCTGGAATACCGATGATGTGTCATCTGCACCTACCACAACGCACTCAAACATCTCAAGCCTCAATTGAATATGAGCCATTGTTGAAGTAGATTAGTGGACTTGGTGGTTCCAACTTCAAATATGACATCAAGTACCTATAAGGAAAAACAAATTCGACATCTTGTTTCAACCACTACTTGTACCAAAAGAACTATGGCTGGAAATGTTCATGAATGTTATGATGGGTTTCTGTATCACAGTGGCAGGATGTTATGCAATACGCATGGTGGTTGTTTGGTTCTCGAAGGTGTCTCACTTTATTCCAACAATAACCACGGTCACCGCTGGAGGAACAATGTGATTGTTCTTTGACAACATTGACCAACTACACCACGTCTCCTCCTCCATCACCAGTAACAGGGATGGGCAGTTTGCCAACAGATTTTGGCAGGAGCTGATGAATCACTACAACAATTGGATCCAGTTATCGACAGCCTTCCATCCCCAAGCTGATGGTTGAACTGAGCATACCAATCAGACGCTCAAACAACTAATCCAAATTCTTTGCAAGACACAGAACACTGACTGGGTGGTCAAGCTACCAAGCACTGAAATTGCATACAACTCCACGAATTTAGCAGCAACCAAGAAGATTCCTTTGAGGTGGTTCTACAGAAAAATCCCCCCAACTATGGTGGATTTGCAGAGTTCTTGCAAGATATTGACATATAGTGTTGAGATATCCAGCGTTTCTGGGACAAGACTCACCAAACAATCACAAAGACATAGGCGGCTATGAAGTGAGCAGCTGACAAACATCAGACGGAAAACAGGTTCCATATTGGTGATCACATCCTACTATCTAGCACAAGAAGTACGGTTAATCGTAGGCACTTTATACAGTGGTAGATGGGTGTATAGGTACCTATGTAGATAGGTAGCTTCCTAGAAGGTGACGAGAGTTACAAGGTATTTTTTGATGCAAAGACCAATATAGATCTGTTGAGAGTTTCTTTCAACATCTAGTTTGTGTGCAAGTTTTTAACTGACCTTCTGTAATTGAATTATAGGCTCATTCGTGCACATACGGGACACTTTTATGCACACTCCGGACAATTTCACGCGTATACAAAACACTCAATCAGACGAGGTCCCCCCCCCCCTCCCCCTCCCTCCTCCCACAGAGTACATGAGGCAAGTGTACAAGGGGGCGTACGTAGTGGATTTTACAAAAAGTACACTAGTGTACGTCTTGCGACTTCCTCGAAAGTATTGCACATGACTACGCTAGTTTCTATTTGGAAATCCTCCCTCATATGCCTTCTCATACACTCATCTCATACACTTTGCCGTTGTTGGGAGGGGGTTGGGAAGACGGGACCATCGAAATCACTCAGTCCATCCCTCCCCCCTCCTCCCGGAGTGTACAAGGCAAGTGTACGGGAGGGGGGGGGGGTGTATGTGGTGGAAGTCGCAAACCGTTTACTAGTGTACATCTCACGAGTTCCTTGGAAATCTCTTACAAGAGTACAGTAGTGTATTTTTAAATGCCCCTCCAACACACACTGTCTCATACACTCACCTCGTACACTTTCTTATTCTTTTGTAGGGTGGGAAGACTGGTCCCTTGACTCTGCTCGATCCACCCCCTCCCCCTCCCCCCCTTCTCGCCCCCCTTTCAAGTGTACAAGGCGGGTGTATGAGAGGGTTTATATTGTGGAGGTCACAAAACGTACACAAGTGTACATCTCATGGCTTCCCTGATTCCAGCGAATGGGGCTTCAAGGTAGGGTTTTTAACTATTCGAGTATCCGGTTTGCGAGTTATGTGAATGGGGGATCCGAGACTCCCCCAAATGATAGAAGGGAACCTACTGGGCCCCACTACCCTGGGGCCTAGCAGGAGCCCGGGGAAGAAAGAAAAAAAACCCAACACCCTAGGTGTGATTAGGGGATGGGTTTGGTTAAGGTTTTAANTTTTCGAGCATCCAGTTTACGCGTGGTTTGCCAAAGGGATCCGAGAATCCCTTGTACAATGTAAGAGAACCTTCCGGTCCCTGTTGGCTCTAGTTGGTGTGGAGGCACCCTCAAGGATGCCTAGCTCTCACTGAAGCATGCTACCAGTGTTTGGGTAGCCAATGTACACCAATGGTGAAGAGTGTGGAGCACAAGGATCACGGGCAAGAGTGGACAGAACACGTCGTATTCAGTAGAACTGAATCAAAACACGTTTATGTTTATTAGCACAGTAAGATTAAGTCAGATCCGTATAGCCTTTGATCTAAGATTTCCAACGCATCCAAGCACGCCCAAAACGAAGCAGTAGAGCCCCTGCTACGGCCGTCGAAGCAACCCTTGGTGGAGCCGCCCACCTAGCCTTGCACTCTAGGCGACGGGATGCGCTTCGACGATGACCCGTCGAAGCACCTTTTCTCGCCTAGAAGTCAAGGTGAAGTTCAACTTGGTCAAGGAGGTCCTTATGGTTACCTCATTCATACCCCTGGTGCATTTGGAGCCCATTAAAAACGAACTCGGATCACTGGCTGTCGATTATCCCGCCACCCATGGCGAATACCAGATTCCATCCACCAACACACGACTCTCGGGCTAGGCTAACCTTCTGAATACTCACTCAACTTGAGCGATTCAAAGCTTGATCCTACATGGAAAAATCCAAGAAATCCAAATCTAAAGTCAAATCAGGTGTTCGACCACCCCTCAGTGGTTGAACTAGGGAGTACGCTCAACGACACTCATTGCAAGGGGCACACCATGTCAACAATCTACCCCTTGCACCGTAACCTTGATGTGTTATCCTTGGAACCTGTAGCATTTTAAACTTCACAGCGCAGACCGAGCTCCATGCAGCTCGCGTCATGCCTATCATTGGGCTGTGCCTTGGTCATGGCGTCGGCGAGCATGTGCTTAGTGCTACAGTGCATAATAGCCGTACCTCCCTTTGCCACCAAGTCGCGCGTGTAGTGATGCTGGATCTCGATGTGCTTGGTCCTTCTGTGCAGCACCGGGTTCTGGGTTACGCTGTTGGCACTCATGTTGTCAAGGTTGAGTACCATTGGCTTCCTTTTGCGGCACACCGATCTCCTTTAGTAGCTGCCGCAGCCACACTGCCTCCTTTGCGGCTTCCGCGAGTGCAGTTTATTTTACTTTGGTGCTGGACAGAGCAACACAGTCCGGCTCCTTGCTTGCCCATGAAACTGCTGTACCACCAAGCACAAACACGTACCCAGACGTTGATTTTCTGTCATCCACATCACCAGCACAGTCGGCATCGGAGTAGCCGACCAACTCGAGGGAGTCGTCACATGCTCCCCCTCCAAACACGAGTCGCAACTGTTTTGTCACCTTGAGATAGCGGAGGATTCGCTTTACCGCTTGCCAATGCAGCAGCCCGGGGTCAGCAATGTAGCGGCTCACTTGGCCCTCCGCGAAGGCCAGGTCGGGCCGCATTGCCAACATGGCGTACATGATGCCCCCCACCGCGGACTGGTATGGCACACCTGTCATCTCCTCTTTCTCCTCGTCCGTGCTCGGGCCCATGCTCGAGCTCAACTCACATGTGGTGGTCATGGGTGTGCCGATGGGGTTGCACTCCTCCATGTTGTAGCGGCGAAGCACCTCTTATACGTACTTTTCCTGCCCCATCTCGAGCGTGCATGCCTCGCGGTCCCTCTTCATGGCGACGCCGAGATAGTACTTGAGCTCGCCCATGTCGGTCATTTTGAACCGACCGCCCAGCTGCCGCTTCAGGTTCACCAACTCCTCCATGTCCGATGACACAAGGATAAGGTCATCCACGTAAAGGACCACGATCTAGTGCAACCCCGGCTGCTTCCGCATGTACATGCTCTGATCCGCCTCGCAATGCTTGAAGCCAAGCTCAGCCATGAAGCCGTCCATTTTCAGGTACCACATGAGTGGTGCTTGCTTCAGTCCCTAGAGCACCTTGCGAAGCCGGCACACCTTTCCCGGTGGCACGTCCACCCCATCCGGCACCTCCATGAGGGCCTCCTTGTCTAGGTTACCATTGAGGAACGAAGTTTTCACGTCCATTTAGTGAACGTCGTAGTCCCATGCCACCGCCACCAAGAGGATGGAGCGGATGGAGGCGAACTTTGCCACCGGTGCGAAGGTTTCTTTGTAGTGTTCACCCTTCCGTTGACTGTACCCCTTTGCCACCAGCCGCACCTTGTACCGCTCCACCTTCCCCTCCTTGGTGAGCTTCTTCTTGAAGATCCACTTGGAGCTGATGATTTTCGCGCCCTCCAGCCTGTCAATCAGCTGCCAAGTGTCGTTCTCTTCATGGCAGGAGAGCTCAGATTTTATAGCTCCCTCCCACTCAGCCCCATCCTTCCGTTGCAACGCCTCCTTGACAATCTCGGGCTCCTGTTGCACAAAAAACACCCAAGAGAACCCAGTCCAGATGCCCTCCGCGGCATCGTACCATTTTGTTGTCCTCCTTGCGCGTCCGCTTCTCCGGCATTGCTGTTGTTGAGGCTACTGCTGCTGCCGTTGATGCTGCTGCTGCTGCCCTCTCGCGGTGCCAATTGCACCGTTAGCCTGCTCCCCCTCTCTTGGGGACCGTGGAGATGCGGGCTGGCTCCCCGCCTCCTCATTCAGCTCCACTGCCGCTGGCGCTTCAGACTCAATGTCCGCCTCGGCTGAATGCAAATAAGCTATTCCCCCATCCCCCGGATGGTCTCCGTCGGTTGGAGCCGCTCGGACGTCACCCTCTTTTGCGTCCTTCGGCGTCTCCCCTTCAAGGAGTGGCAGCCACTCCCCACGCTTGGAGATACCCGCGTCCTTATTCGTCTAACGGCTGTCCTCATCGAATGTGACGTTGTGACTCTTCACGATCTGCTACCTCCGTGGGTCAAAGAGCCGGAACGCCTTGCTCCCGCTCTCATACCCGACGAAGATGCACCGGTGAGTCCGCGGGTCCAGCTTGCCCCGCCCCTCCCGTGCCTTCACAACAGCATGTGCAACACAACCAAATGTGTGGAGGTGTGCCACAATTGGCTTCCTCCAGCTCCACACTTCTTGTGTCGTCTTCCACACCTTGGACTCTGCGTCTTTTAGCGGCTTTGTCGGCGTCAAGTTCATGATGTACGCCGCTGTCCGTGCCGCCTCGCCCTAGTACCGCTATGCGAGGCCGTCATCGCTCAACATGGACCGGACCATGTTGAAGATGGTGCGGTTTGCCCTCTCGGCAACACCGTTCTACTGCGGAGAGTATGGCATAGTTTTCTGCCATGCGATCCCCTTTCTCTTCATCCATGCCAGGCAGCCCTTGCACTCGCCGCCATTGTCGCTCCTCAGCGCCTTCACCTTCAGCTCTGTTCGTCGCTCCACTGCCGCCACAACCTCCTGCATACATGTCAGGATATCACTGTTCCTCTTGATGATGTAGAGGCAGAGCTTGTGGGTGTGATCATTGATGAAGGTCACGAAGTATCAAGTGGCCCCAATGGAGCTCTTGAATGGTCCGCATACGTCAATGTGGACCACCTCCAGCTTTGTCGATGCACGCGTCCCATTGCCATCAAACGGTTGCTATGTCGCCTTGCCCACCACGCATGGCTCGCGTAGGGTACTCTTGGCCGCGTCAAGGCTCTTGACCTCAAGACCCCGCACCACTTCCTTCTTGGCCATGTCACTCACAGTTGAGGGAGCGATGTGGGAGAGACGGCGATGCCATAGGTCCAAGTTTCCTTTATCCTTCATCACAAGGTTGACGGCGGCAGTCCTCGCCGCATCGGCAAGAACCTTGGTACGAAGAAGGTATAGGTCCTCCTCCCTCTTGCCACGTGCAGTCACCTCGCCATCCCCCTCCTTCTGGATGATGGCCTCCCTTTTGTTAAAGAGTACCTTGAGCCCCTTGTCAGTAAGGCGGCTCACTGACAACAGGTTGGCCCCAAAGTTGGGCATGTGGAGCACGTCATAGATGGTACACGGAATGGCTGTCCCGTTCACCACTGACTCAATGCGAACATTGCCTTCGCCCGCCGCCAACTCTGTTTTTGCCGTTGGCCACTGTCATGCGCCACTCGGTGGTGCCGTAGGTGACAAATGCCGCCCGGTTGCATTGTGTGTGGCGGCCTGATTCGGAGTCGGTCACCGTGACTTCCGGATCTGTCAAGTCGGTAGACTCCCTGGCCATCACGGCTTGGGTGTCCTTATTCCCGCCCTTCCCGGGCTGGTCCGACTTCTTGTTGGGGCAATCGCGTGCGTAGTGACCCTCTTTTCCACAGTTTTAGCACTCCCCCTTGTTGTCACCTCTCTTGGTGCCCTCCTTGGCACCCTTCCCCTTCTTGCCTCCCCCTCCACCTTAAGGGTGAACGGCGTAGACAGAACTTGACATTGCCCCGCTCTCTCTCCCACCAGGCCGCATCCATTCATTGCGGACGTACTCAGCCACCTTCAGGTACGTCAGCTCATCGGCGGACCAGCTGCCTACGACGGTGATCATGGGACTCCAACTGTGCGGCAAGGCCAAGAGGAGGATCATGGCTTGCAACTGAGGGTCGAACTTCCATTCGATGGCTACGCACTCGGCAGTGAGGGACTCAATCTGCTGCAGGATCTCCATGATGTCGTCGCCTTTGTTGGCTCGGAGGGTGACAAGCCTTTTGAAAACGAAGAGCTGGTTGGCAAGGTTAGCGGACTGGTAGATGGTGCAGAGCTTCTTCCATGCCTCTGTGGCCTCTATGCATAATTGAATCAGTGCGCGCTGCGACGGGGCTAGTGCTAACACCAACAAAGCCAACGCCTTCTTGTTGCGCTTCTTGTACTTCTCCACTTTCTCCGGCATCGCGGTATCCGGAGGGGCGGTCTCTTTACCGTTGACCAGCCCAAGCAAGCCTTTGTCATCGAGGTAGACCTCAAATTGCCACCTCCACAAAGGAAAGCCGTTCCCATCAGACTTGGAGACGGCGCCGATGCTATCTTGCTCGGTTGTTGCCATGGCGCGCGACGGTAGCGTGAAGGTTGAAGAGCTAGGGTTCTTCTAGGCACGTGGGCCCATAATAATTTGTTGGCTCTAGTGGGTATGGAGGCACCCTCAAGGATGCCTAGCTCTCACTGAAACATGCTACCAGTGTTTGGGCAGCCAATGTACACCAATGGTGAAGAGTGTGGAGCACAAGGATCACGGACAAGAGTGGGCAGAACACGTCGCATTCAGTAGAACTGACTCAAAAAACGTTTTTGTTAGTTAGCATAGTGATCTCACATCAGATCCTTATAGCCTATGATCTAAGCTTTCCAAAGCATCCAAGCACGCCCAAAACAAAGCAGTAGAGCCCCTGCTACTGCCGTCGAAGTAACCCTTGGTGGAGCCGCCCACCTAGCCTTGCACTCTAGGCGATGGGAGGCGCTTCAACGATGACGCATCGAAGCGCCTTTCCACGCCCAGAAGTCAAGGAGAAGTTTACCCTGGTCAAGGAGGTCCTTATGGTTACCTCAGTCATGCCCCTGGTGTATTTGGAGCCCATTAGGATCACTGGTGGTGGATTGTCCCGCCACCCATGGCGGGTACCAGATTCCACCCGCCCAACACCCCATTTTCGGGCTAGGCTAACTTTCTAAATACTCACTCAAATCGAGCAATTCAAAGCTCTATCCTGCATGGAAAAATCAAAGAAATCCAAACCTAAATTCAGATTAGTGTTTGACCACTCCTCAGTGGTCGAAACCAGGGAGTACGCTCAACGGCACTCATGGCAAGGGGACACCATGTCAACAGTCACTGCTACCGCGTGACCCAGCTGGAGCCGAGGCAAGCAAAAAAAAGCCAGAGACTCGGGTGTGATTCGGCGTTGCGATTGGTCAAGGTCTGACTGTATGAATATCTGGTTTGCGAGTGGTTTGAGTGCGGGGCCCAAAAAGCCCTAATATGATAGAACGGAACTTGCTGGGCCCCACTACCGCGGAGCTCATCAGGAGCACAGACAAGAAAGAGATGAAACCCACATCCCTGGTGCAATCAGGAGAGGATTTTTTGCTCAAAAAGACCCACGCAGTGCAGAGAACCCCATTCACGAGGGACGAAGACAACTGGATAGGAATAGGTAACGTACATTATTACAAATATGACAAGGCATCTACTTAGGAACAGAACAGGTGACCTAGTATCTCACCATGTGTTTCTATCATATTTGTGAAAGTATGCAAAACATTGCTGGTTCCAGTAAAGAAACAAGTTTTCATCATGAAACCTCGATGAATGTTCATAGGATGTCGACTTCAGATGTACGCTGGAACATGAGTGTGCATTTGGAGGGTGATTGGTCATAAATGGGAGATGCAGAAACCTATCGCCGTAGAGTTCAAAGTACCGGAAAGCATGACTAACCACCCGGTATTCCATAATTGAAGACTGAAACTCTATGGTGGCCTCATATTGTAATTCTCCCACAAAGACGTACCACCACCACCCCATATTAAAGCGGATAAGGGCACGGAATACACCGTCAGAGATATTTCAAGGCCACGTCAGTGTGGAAAATTCACAGAGTATCTCATCAAATCCTAGGGCTAAGACACATCACATAACATCTAGGGACCTTGCCACTACCTCCAGGATGTTGATCATCAGATTGAGAATTATGTTAGTCAACATTAACTTTGGTCTTGTAATGTGTTGGGACATCGGGGCTAAACTGGGGGAAGTGTTACATCGCTCACGTACACGAGTTCCTAAACTCTGAGCTTGTGTATTTTAATCATTACATTTGTAGCCCACCACATGTCAGCGTTAGGATTATAAATCCGATCAGGCGAGAGAATTTTGTCACCTGTTCCTACCTCTAGAGCTCCTCTCCAGAAGGTTTGAATACCTTTGACCACTTCACAAAATGCATCCATGTTCTGATAATATTTGGTTAACTTCTTGATGACTTTCAAGTTTCATGATACATAGCATAAAAAATCTTGAACCATCCCCAACTTCTGAACGTAGTTTTTCTAATTGACCACTCATGATGCAGCATCACAAGAATCGCTCGACTCAATCGCCCAAGATCCCAGAAATGCCTCATTCTATTTCTCACTTTTGTAGATCTCGTGCCGGGCTGAATATGGATGGTTCCCATGGATGAGGTGTAGAACACAAAAAAATCCGAGGAAATGGGCACAATTGGATGATTTGTACTGAGCAGAAAGTGTACTTTGATGAAAAGTGTTGGAACTATTGAGTGCATACATATACACATATATGTATGTGTGTATACATACACACACACACACACACACACACACACACACGCACGCGCACGCACGCGTGCACACGCACGCACTCACACATGCACGCACGCACGCACGCACACACGCACGCACGCACGCATGCACACACGCACGCACGCACGCACGTATGCAC
>SZWC01005527.1:6326-17138 GCA_023375785.1 Penium margaritaceum
TTGATGCTTGTGACCTTGCCTTTTTTGGTCGTGGCTAGTTTGCTTGAGTGGTAGGTTCTTCCTTCCTATATACTCCAGGCTTCATGTTAAGCTACGTGTGCGCTAGCTGACTCTGACAGTACTCTCATGTTATCTCTCCTTTGCTTCATCAATGAGGATTACACACACACACACACACACACACACACACACGCACACACACACACACACACACACACACACACAAACACACATCTGTGCAGGAGAGTAAATCAATATGGCTGCCATACAAACCAGGTGGCTTTCTGATGCGTTGACATGTTCAAGCTCTGCAGTAAACTCCTTGCCTCCAACTGAGAAGATGCGTGGAAGCTTCATAGCGACACAGCCGCCGACCGGGCGTCAATGCCTGGTCAGACGGTGACGACAGTCACAGGTCGTGCACACAACGGCAAGGGTCTGGCTAGGAGACACAAGGCAAAGTGTCAGAATACTTCAATAGCATTTGGAGAGAGAGATGACAAATGACAGGTCCATGGCATAAGTACTTGCCGCGGTGCAAGGCGGGTGCCGCACGCGGCTGTGCAAGATCTGTCCTAAAACCGGCCCAAAGCCAATGTTTTGACCATAACTCTGCGCAGACATGTCAAAATGCTACGCCGTCTGAACCTAGACGTGCAGGATCACAAGCCGGACACTACGACTGGTCACATGCATGTGTCCGGCATCAAGTGGTGGACACACAATGCAAAACATGCAAATCGGGCCCATCGCCAGTCCACCAAAAATCTCCTACGTGCTGCAGAAAAACCTGCATGAAGTCTCGGGCAGTGTCCGGAGCTGTGGAAGGGTCGTCGGTCAGGTCCAAGATGGTAGTCCACCACCAGACGTCGCACCGGTACCACTAGGGTCCGCATCAGGGATCTGCACGAGTATGGACACGGCCGAGTGGTCATAGTAAACTGTACAGATCGACGTGAACGTCACAAATCACAACACTCCTCCATAAGCCGATGGTACGCATGTCCATACACGTGTAGCAGTGAGACGAGTACAACAACGAGTGCAAACATAGATGTGACACGGACCCACCCCACACTCAACTACTCTCTGGCAAGGGGTGAAGCCCAACAGGACGAATGGCCACCAGGAACTTTCCGCGAGCTAGTGCCTTCGTCAAGAAATCAGCACGCTGCATGTCAGTGCCAACCCATATGACGGAGATCACGTGTTGCTCCACCAGATCACACACAAAGTGATGCTGAACCGCAATGTGCTTCGTGCGAGCGTGAAAGACACCAGAGTTCTCCGTAATGGCGAGAGCACTCTGGTTGTCGCAACGAAGCACAATGGCGGGCACTGACTGACCCAGCTCAAGGAACAGGCGCTACAGCCATACCGCCTCAGCAGCCCCTGCACCCAGAGCAACGTACTCTGCCTTTGATGAGCTACGTGCGATGTAGCCATGCTTCTAGCTGTGCAGAGTGTGCAGGACAGAGTGGTTCCACCAAGCAGAAACATGTAACCGGTGCGACTGCGTCCATCTGGGCTCTAGGCCAAGTCGCTGTCACTGTAGCCGTCAAGGACCACCGAACACTGTCGGCGAAAGCAGAGTCCGAGGTACAGTATGGAGACCACATATGGCACCACTTGCACAGCTGCGTGAAGGGCTCTGGCACATGGAACCTGTGAAAACTGAGCGAGGAGGTCAACGGAAAAAGCAATGTCAGGACGTGTGGTAGTGGCCATGTACATCAGAGATCCGATGAGACAGAGGTACAAGGTCACGTCCACTATCTCCCCCAGCTGTGTGGGATCGTCCACCTTCAGGGCATCCTGCCCATCGGGCGTGAGAGGTGTGGAAGCGGTGGGCACTACGCCAAGGAGGTCGCTGAAGTGCTCCGCCACAACACGTGCGTATCGGGCCTGATGGAGTAGTAGCGTCCGTCGTCTGCGATCTCGCACGATCTCCATGCCAGAAAACACAGCTGCTGGACCAAGGTGTCCTTCATCCTGTACGCAGTCTGGAGGACAACCTTGGCCTCTTTTACGGCCTCCAGTGAAGGAGATGCGATCAGAAGGTCATCGACATAGACCAGGATGGCGGTGAACCGCTCAGTTGTCCGTTGGATGAAGAGAGAGGGATCAACCTCGCTCTGTACATATCCCGCACGAGTCAGAGTGCCAAGGATCTCTCGGTTCCAACACCGCGGAGACTGCTTGAGGCCGTACAAGGACTTGCGCAAGCGCCAGACCTTGTCACCTTCCTCAAAGCCATGTGGCCGAGCCACGTAAATCTCCTCATCCAGAGAGCCATGGAGGAACGCATTGTTATGTCCATCTTGTGTAGTTCCCAATCATGTTGAGCCACTACACCGAACAGAGCTCGATCTGAGGTCATGCGGCCGACAGGGGCAAAGGTGTCAGTGTAATCGATGCCCTCGATCTAAGATTACCCCTTGACGACCAAGCGGGCATTGTGGCGTTCCAGTGAGCCATCCGGCTTCACTTTCTTGCGAAAGACCCACTTGAATTGAATAGCCTTCCTCCCAAGTGGAAGGTCGACTAGTTTGTAGACTCCGTGCTCTCGGATGGCGCGAAGCTCATCCTCACAGGCAGCACACCAAGCGTCAGCATCATGTGATGAGAGAGCTTCCCTCAGCGTGCCCGGGTCAGACGCCATAGAGGGAGAGCTCCGCGTGGCAAGAGCACACGCCTCAGTGCTAGGTCTGATGACCACAAGATCAGCTGCTGCATCACAAGCAATATGAAACTCCCGAGTGACGAGATCGTGCCCTACGGGACACGCTGGATGTACCTCTTTGTGCTCAGTGCGGACACTCATGCATAGGGCCTTTGTGCCGAGATCACCACTCGTGATGCTACGAGTGGAGCGCCTGGGTGCGGGGCCTGACACCCGCTGGGCCCCGGAGCCCAATGGTCGAAGACGACCGCCAGGCTCACGGGAGTAACCTGGGCTTGAGGGGCGCACCTCAGGCTCAGGGACAGGCAAAACCACAGCTGGTGAAGGCTGAGGCAAAGGAGCTGTTGATGCCGTGCGAGGAGATGCGTGTGTGGGAGACACGGGACAAGGTGTGACAGCAGGAGCAGGTGAGGCTGAGCCATGCACAGAGGCAGGAGTACAAGCGGACACAGGTACGTTCGCAGGAGTGCGCACGGGTACAAGATCATGGGTACCTGTTGGGTGTGAAGGTAAAAGAGTAGAAGCCGGCTGTGCAGGAGAGTTCTCTGGACCGATGGCGATGATCACTGGGTCATCAAGAGCCGGAGACCGAGAAGTGAAGGGAGCTAGAATGGACACATCAGCCTGGTGAGAGGTGCTCGCATGCGTAGACTCCTCCATCCGTTGAGAACCCTCACATGTAGGAACATGAGTGGCGGATAGCGATGTGATCGAAGTCAGATCACGGTAGGTGAGGAACTCAAAGAAGAGCGCGTCAAGTGACTCAACGATGCGACGACGAGTGGGGTCCCAGAAACGCTAGGCCTTCGACCGCGGGGAGATGCCTACAAAGGCACACAAGCATCCCCACAGTGATACCTTGGACCCCTGCTGGTCCTCAGTGTACCACACAGAGGCCAAGGATCCCCAGACTTGAGCGAGACGAAGGTCAGCACGGTGGCGGAACCTTAGCTCATACGGTATGACGTGGTCCGGAAGAGGACCGTGCGGGAGGCGGTTCCAGACCCAAGTCATGTAGGCGAATCCTTCAAAAGAGAAGGACTCTGGGAGACCGCACTCTGACCGCATAGCGCAAACTACATCCTCCATGGTATGGTTCCAGCACTCAGAAACACCGTTCTGCTGAGGAGTAGTAGGAGCGGAGACCTGGTGAAAAATCCCGTGCTCGGCAAAGAAGCCGTCCATCTCGCCAAGGAACTCACCACCGCGATCCGAGCGGAAGGTATGCAGCGTGTGACGGGACGGACGCTCAGCCATCACTAGTCGGAGGCGGACTGCGAGAGCGGCGTCGCTCTTCTTGCGTAGGCTGTAGACCCACCGCATCCAGGTGAAGTCATCGGTCAAGGTCACGGCATATCGACCCCGATCAGACAGAGACTCGGCGGGAAGAGGACCAAGAAGGTCAGAATGGACTAACTCGAGAGGGCAAAATGCGCGAGAATGGGAGTCAGGGTAGGTGCAATGATTCATCTTACCATGAGCGCAAAAGAGACAGTCGGTCTTGGATGGCTTCTCGAAAGAAACCGCATCAAGACCGAGGGCGGGCTGTGTCCGAATGAGCTTTGACACAGTGTCGTAGCCTACATGACACAGACGACAATGAAGCAATCACTGGTGTTCAGGAGACAGAACACCAGTGACAAAAACACTAGCTGAAGGGGAAGGGGAGCAAGGAGGAGAAGTCTGAGATACACGATACAAGTCATCCACAACAGAGGCACGAAGCACCGCTACGAGTGTCAATAGCAGTCACAGTCGCGGAGTCTGCAGTGTGCTCCACGGAGAGTCCCATCAGTGTGCAAGCACGTACAGAAAGCAAGGTGAGCTCAAGGTCAGGCACAAACAGCACCTCGAAAAGATACAGGGGGCCAGACGGACCGTCAAAACACACGACCCCAACACCCTGGACTGGCAAGGACTGACCTGAGCCTGTGCGAACGGAACGAACAGACACGACAGGGCTGAGAACAACGAAGTCGCTACGACGACAGGTCATGTGATGAGTGGCACTGGAATCGATGATCCAAGTGCCACCGGAATCACGACTGGAGGATGCCACTGTACAACGGGCAATGGAACACTCGACATCAGAAGGACACTGAGCAGTCGATGGGGAGGAACGACGAAGGGCACAAATGTGAGACTCATGAATCCAATCGGTACAGTCAGGCCCATCGTCATCACATGTCGACTGTGTCCCCTCACATGAGTCATCCCGAGCCATAAGAACAGACGGATAGATACTCTGTGAACCACCCAGTTGTGAGAACACACTCGCACCTCCTTGAAAGCGAAGCGCCAGAAGGTGTCGGAGCTCGGCGATGGTGCGGTCACGTGGGTCCGGGTCGCCGCTGCTTGCCAGTGGTGAAGCGGGAACCGCTGCAGTCGTGGTCGCCGCACGCCCGGAGGACGTGCTGCTGGATGTAGAACGGAGTGCGTGTACAGCCTGAAGCCCGCGAGAAATCCGTGCCCAGTCGAGCGGCTGCTCGAACCCTGTGCATCAATGGGCACCTCCACAGTTGTGGCCGTGAACAGAGCATCCACTGCTACTACCTGATGACGGCTGTTGCTGTCACTGCTGCTGACCCAAGCCGCGCTTCCCCTTCTTCTTCTTCCCCTGTGCTGCTATGCAATACCCTATATCGGAGTCGGTGTATGCGGGGTGGAAGAGGAAGAGGAAGATGAGGACGTGATGGAGGATGGAGAAGGGGACTGCAGGAGGGACGTCGGTGGTGATGCGACGTTTGCTGCAGCAAGGGAAGTCTCCTGATGGGCCACGGCTGCCTCAGGGACGGAAGTCACCTGGAGGAAGAGCTGGTGCGCCCAATGAAGAATCTGCAGTGAGGCCGAAAAAGGCTCGAGCACAACGTCGCTGTACCTCGTGAAGTTGTCTGTGTGCTCAAGGCAAACTCCGAGCATGATCGTGCAGAGCGCCCACAACTATGTACCTCCTAAGGTCCCAAGGCGCGTGTAGATGCGCATGGCGCGTCGCCAATAGTCGGCTGCAGGCTCGGCAGGCCCCTGACGAAGGGAGTGAAAGGCACGAATGTACGCGGCACAGGTGGCATGTGTCTTTGCATCAAGCAGGGATAATGACAGGTCCCAGTCCCCGCGTGGGTCAGCGCCGGTGCCTGTGCCGACCTCGCCAAGGAATGAGCGAAAGTCGACGACGGTCTCGTGCGGCATGGCACAAAGGAGTCCGCGTATCACCCTAGCTTCTATCAGCACCTGGGCTCGGTCCGTAGCCTAATACGGACTGTGGTAGTAGGACCACACTCCCTCTGAAGTGGTCCAAACCTGGAAAAGGATCTCCCCGCAGTCGAAGCCGTCCTCGCTGATATACTGTGGGGGTGGTGTCTTGAAGTCCTTGGGTTGCCGCTCCGTAGGGAGAGCAACCACAGGCTGAGAAGGACAAGGGATGGGGAAGACACCTGGAAGAGGGAAGTCACTGCGGTGGAGATCAGGCGACGATCAAATCTCAGGAAACCGAGATTTGTGTGGGGGTTGAGAGCTCAACCCCCACATGTGTCTGGAGCTGGCAGAGACGCTCCTGAAGCACACGAATCTCACGATCGGGGGATTCTCCCTCCATGCCTGGAATATCTGGATCCTCATCCCAAGGATCAAGAGGTGGCGCGTCGGACCCAGCTCCTGTCTACGGTGTTGGGGCTGACTGCTGTGTAGAGGGTGCGACAACGACAGCTCCCTCAGAGGTCTGCCGTGGGACTGTGGACTGGGCATGAAGGAGCTCAGTGAGTGTACGGATGGCGTCAGTCTGCTCCCGTTGTATGCGACGCATCTCGTCCTACTCGCTCCGCAGGTCCTCAATGGCCTAGGAGCGTGGGCTCATGACCCCAGAGGAGGAAGAAGAGGGATCGAGGATCCTCTTTCCCTTATCACCGGACGGAGCCATGTCACCACTCATTATAGGCCGAGATGTCTGTTGGAAATCTCGGACTCCGGCAAGAGTTATTCTTTCTCAATAACGGTTCAGGTCCGAGGCCGAACCATCTCTACCTAACGGCTATCCGAGCGTCTGACCATTGACTCATGTATGTCAAGTCATCCCCTAATAATGTGACACTTGTCACCCGCGTCCAGCTAGCGGAAAGAAGCCGTTGCCATACTCCTTTGTTCTGTTCTGTTGTATATTTCCGAGGAAGTTCATTCCCTCGAGTTAACAAGAACAGTTTTTCGCATCCTGTTCACTTCAGTTCCGCGGCTGCGCCGCCGTGTTCTCGCTCTGCTCGTCTCTCGCTCTTTCTGCATTCGCCAACCATTCCCACCTCACTACTCCTACACCCACACTGGTAGCAGATCTCTCGCGACGCGTCGGCTCCTGCCTTCCCCTTGTCGCATTCTATCCCTCTATTCAGCAGCACAAGTTGTTTCGCCCCCGCGCCCACTCCATCACTCATCACCTCTCCGCCATCATCTGCCTTCATCGCCCGCTCGACGCAAGGATCCACCCGGTCGCATCGCGCATTCTGCGACGAGCTGCGTCCACGCGAAAACGTTCACAGTGCACGCGGCTCCACCCGTACGCTCGGAAACTGCTAGCTTTCTCATCATCAACCTTTTTTTCTCCACTCGTACCTTAAGCCAGTCATTCGCCCACACCAGCTTCCCCTGCCCTTCTTTCTTCATCAACATGGCCAATCCCTGGGGCACCTGCCTAACTCTTGATGAAGATGGAAGCAACATCTACAGCTGGTCACATACTGTGTTGTCCGTTACCAGCACCATCTTCATCCATGAATATCGTGTGCCTTCTCAGTGCCTATGAACATCAGCGTTCTTCTCAGCATCCTCCACACCTCTATCATGCAACCTTCCTCCTGATCTGGGGACATCTCTTCAACCTTGTGGATATGTCCTTCCATCATCTGCGTGAAACTACAAGAAATGGACCAGAACTCTGGTTCAGTCTGCAACAAGAAGCATGGAAGCGGCGGTGGATAACCCTCACATGCCGAGACAATCCCGTTGTTCCTCCTCTGCCCAAAGAGGTCAACTCTAGACCCTACCTAAACATTGATCCGGTAAAATCAGAAGAGGAAGACGAGGTAGAAGAGCCAGTGGCAGAAGGATCTCCACCACCCTCCCCTGCTCCTCAGCAACCAAACTAGGACAAGCTACCGAAAACAAACAAGAAAGCAACATCAAGGAGTGGCAGACACAGATCTACACTCTCCTCTATCTAGAGCTCATTGGAGGATTTGCAACTACAAATGCCCTCCTCGGAAAACCCAAACACCTCGGCAGGCAATGCTCCCCAGCTGAGATGACTAGAAAGTAGGATAGCCTTGACTATGGTCTCAGAACATGGCTGAGGCGCTTCATGGACAGAAACTTTCATCACCTGTTGTCAGCTCATCCCAATGACCTGCATGCTATATGGAAGGGCCTCCTTGAACACTGCAATGGTCAACTTCTTGGAGATTGGGAGTGGTACTGCTACTAACTCTTGCCGGACTCAGGGGGTCTGTTCGAAATCTCGGACTCCGGCAAGAGTTATTCTTTCTCAATAACGGTTCAGGTCCGAGGCCGAACCATCTTGACCTAACGGCTCTCCGAGCATCTGACCGTTGAGTCTTGTGTGTCAAGTCATCCCCTAATAATGTGACACCTGTTACCCGCGTCCGGCTAGCGAAAAGAAGCCGTTGCCATACTCCTCTAACCTGTTCTGTTGTATATTTCCGAGGAAGTTCATTCCCTCGAGTTAACCAGAACAGTTCTTCGCATCCTGTTCACTTCGGTTCCGCGGATTCACCGCCGTGTTCTCGCTCTGCTCGTCTCTCGCTCTTTCTGCCTTCGCCAACGATTCCCAACTCACTACTCCTCACTCAGTCACTCTTCGCTCATCACTCGTCATGCTTTACTCGCCTCGCACTCACTTTCTCTGAAGTTCCTGTCTACCTTCGACCCTTGGTGTCCCGGCTACCTCCACATTCTGGTGCTAACTCCTCGAATCTGCATACGCCTTCCTGCTCCTGTCACTCAACCGACTTACCTGCGCATTCCGCTGCTTCTGCCTGCTTCTGCTCGTTTCATCTCCACTCATCCCATTCTTCTGACAATGTCAACTTGGTCGGATTGCAGAAATGTCAGCGTTTCTCGAGGATTTGAAACGCTGGCAACTTTTGACTTCCCGACCAAAAATTTGGCTAAGTCTAGTGCTGACGTCAGCAGGTGGTTGCTGATGTCAGCGTGACCTGATGACATCAGCAAGGAAAAATGCTGATGTCAGCTCCCTCCTTTTTTTTACGGTTGCCCCACTGTGCAGGGGGCGGCTGCTCTGCAGCAGCCGCGCGGCAGCTGTGCGGAAGCTCCGTAGCAGCTTCCGCTCGGCTGTCGCTGCTGCGGCGCCGGTATCCGCAGCAGCAGCCGCGCGGCTGCTGCTGCTGCTGCTTGCGTAGCTGTGTCAGCAGCTGCGCGCTGCTGCGGTGCTGCAGCACAGCTGTGCATTGCTGCTGCAGCTGCTGCGCGTAGCTGCTGCTACACGCTACTACCGCCGCGTGCTGTTGCTGCGCTACTGCTCTGCTGCCACGTTGCTGCTGCTGTTGCTCAATGCTGCTGCTGCTGCTCGCCGTCGCCGCCACCGCTGCGCAGCGCTGGTGCGCGCTGATTCTGCTGCGGGCTACCGCCGCAGCGCGTTGGTGCTGCCGCGGGCTGCGGCTGCTGCTGTCGGCCACCGCCTGCCGCGGCTGTGGCCTGCTGCCGCCGCTGCTGATGCCAATGCCAGCAGCTGCTGGTGGCTGCCGGCTAATGCGGATGTCACCTGCTGCTGGTCGGCGGCTGCTGCTGATGCGCTCTCACGAGGATGACGTCTCCGACAGTCGGGTGTCGTCGGCAGGTCCCTGTGGATCGGCAACAACGGTGACGCTCACTGCTGCTGCTCTACTAGGTCTCTGCTGCACAGCTCGGCGAGAAGTGTCTCACCGCTCTGATACCATGAGAAGATGCGTGGAAACTTCCTAGCGACACAGCCGCCGACCGGGCGTTAGTGCCTGGTCAGACGGCGACGACAGTCACAGGTCATGCACACAACGGCAAGGGTCTGGCTAGGAGACACAAGGCAAAGTGTCAGAATGCTTCAATAGCATTTGCAGAGAGAGATGACAAAGGACAGGTCCATGGCATAAGTACTTGCCGTGGCGCACGTCGGGTGTCGCACGCGGCAGTGCAAGATCTGTCCGAAAACCGGCCCAATACCACTGTTTTGGCCGTAACTCTGCGCAGACATGTCAAAACGCTACGCCGTCTGAACCTAGACGTGCAGGATCACAAGCCGGACGCTACGACTAGTCACATGCATACACCCAGCATCAAACGGTGGAGACACAATGCAAAAAATGGAAATTGGACCCATGGCCAGTCCACCGAAAAACTCCTACGTGCTGCAGAAAAACCTGCAGGAGGTCCTGGGCAGTGTCTGGAGCTCTGGAACGGTCATCGGTAAGCTCCAAGCTGGTAGTCCACCACCAGACGTCGCACTGGTACCACCGGGGTCCGCATCAGGGATCTGCACGAGTATGGAAACGGCCGAGTGGCCACAGTAAACTGTACAGGTCGACAGGAACGTCACAAATCACAACACCAACCATTGGGATAACAAAGGACTTGTGCCATGAGCCATGCAACAGCACTTACGTTGATTGTGACAGAAATCTCACATGATAGCATGCCTACACACACTTCAGGATAACAAACATACCTATCCTGCAACTTCATTTGTACTGTGGATGCTTTGATACTCACTGGGTGCTGATCCTAGTGGGGTCATGCTGTCGAAAAAATTCAGCAGCAGTGGCTCTAGTTTTCATTCCGACAAGCTCTGGCTTCACCCCAGGGGTGGCGGCAACCACACCTCGTGCATCATGCGCGTAGTGGGGCTCGCTCACTGGTGTAACCTCTAGCTCCACCCAACCGTGACTGACACTCATTCATTTCTAAGTGAGCTTGAAACCAAAACCATAGCGTCTCTCTCTCTCTCTCTCTCTCTCTCTCTCTCTCTCTCTCTCTCTCTCTCTATCTATCTATCTATCTCTTCCTCTCTCTCTCTCTCTCTCTCTCTCTATCTCTCTCTCTCTCTCTCTCTCTCTCTCTCCCCCCCCCCCCCCCCCCCC
>SZWC01005527.1:17274-46891 GCA_023375785.1 Penium margaritaceum
CCCCCCCCCCCCCCCCCCCTCGTGTTCGCTCCCTCACAATTTTTCTGCTACCTACACTTCTACTATGCAGGTGGTGGTGCACATGTGGCACTTGGTTCCGGTTGTGGGCGTGGCGGTGGCGATCGTGGTGGGGGTAATGGTAACCTTCGGGGCCGTGGCAAAGGGATCATGGTAACCTTTCATCTTACTCTTCTTCCTCGCTTGTCACCCCCTAGTGCAACTGTGGTCAAACGAGCAGCTCAGCCCAAAAATGCCCACACTCGCCAGATTAATGCTCGCCTAGCTGCTAACATGCGCGCACAGTAGGCTCGGACTACCACTGCGTCAGGCATGTCCACCAGCTCCTCTTCCACTTCCTCTACCGTATCTTCCGACACATCTACCTCTTCTAACACCTTGTCTAGCGCTGCCAGTTCTGGTCAGCTTCACCATGTTATTGCCCAGCCCTCTGGACCTGTTGGACCAGCTTACCGTGTGCCTCCCTCCTGGCTGCACAATTGTGATCGCTCTCGTGGGGATTGCTATAAGAGTGGTCATCTCGAAGACCGACGTGCCATTGAGGGTAACCTCGAGAAGACCCTCATCGGCCTCTTCCGTTTTCGTGACGACGGAAGTGAGAGTATTTAGGGAGCCATCTCTTTCTATGCATGTCATATTGATGTGCACATTCAAGGTGCAAGTTTCGGGGCCGTTTTGGGTTTTCTGCCTGTTGATGTTCCGTGGATTGAGCAATGTATTTTGTGTCGTTGCCTCATTTTCTCACAGCGTTTGGCCAATCACCTTCCCTTGTATTTGGGAATGTGGATGTCTTTCGTATTCTTCAGTCTTCACCCACCCCTGGTTACTGGCTCATTGACTTCGGTGCCACACACCACATGACATTCTCTCGGTCTGTGTTTGTCTCCCTTGGCCCTGTCGTCTCCATTCGCTTTGTCTGCACTGGCTCTAGCAAGCTGCTGCCCGTGTAGGGTGTTAGTGTTTGTGCGTTTTGTTGGCCCCAGAGGAGACCCGTTCTTGCTTGACGCGTTGTACTTGCCCAATCTTGAGGTTAGTCTACTGTTTGTTACAACCCTTGACGACCAGGGCATTGACTTTGTTCCAACTGTGGTGTTGGAAATGTCATGTTCTACCACTCTGGTTGTATTGTGCTACGTGGTCTTCATTGCAATCATCTATTCCATGTCCCTCTATCTCTCCACTCGTCTTCTGATGCCTCTGCCATGGCTGATGTCACACTTTCCTTGTCCTCCGAGCACACCCGTCTCCTGCATCGTCAACTTTGTCATATTCACCACCACCATTGATGGCCTAGTGTGAGTACTCCTGGCTCACAGTCTTGATCTTACCTCATTTGCGTTCCGTTGCATGTCCGATTGTCATGGCTACTCTAAAGGAAAGTTGTATTGGTATCCCTTTTCTACCTCTGATCATGTCACCTCCTATCTTGTTGATCGCGTTCATGCTAATGTCGGGTCCTCTTCTTCATGATTTTCTTTGTGGTCTAGGCAACTATGTTCTCTGTCCCACTTATGAATTTACTTGCTATTGCATGATCTTGGGCTTGCCTCACAAGAGTGATGTGACAAACGTGCTTTAGTAGCTTTCTTAGGCCGAGCGTGATCGCTAGCAACAGCTTTGTGTGTTTTCCTCAGACCGTGGTGGTGCTTTGTCTGGCCCCACCTCTTGCTTTCTCACCTGTCCTGGGATACGGATAGATTCGTCCCCTCTAAACAATGGAACTGTGTTCTTGCTGATGGTGTCCGGTCCCTCTTTGCTGAGTCAGTGCTGTCGCCCATTTTTTTGTTTGGGACTACGTCTTATATGACCTAGGCATGGAATTGTATTCCTCATGGTACACTCCCTCGTGAAATTACATTGTACAAGCATTAGAAGGCCGCTAGGCTGATCTCCGGCTGGCCTGCGTGTGGGGCGCCATCGCAACCTTCTGGATTTCCGACAGTTCATTCGAGCGGTAGAAGGCTTGAAACACTGCCAAAAAGTTCTCACAGATTCATGGGGTTGTTTCTTATGAGACCTTCATCCCAATGGGTTGCTACAGGACTGCTTGGGCCCTTCTCTACCTGGTGGTCCAACATGACCGGGAAATGGAGAAAATGGATAATACCTTCCTTCTCAATATGCTTGACAAAGAGGGCTACTTTATCAAAACAATTGGCTTGACTGATGGTATCAAAAAGTGTGGCGTCTTTGTAAGGCCCTCTATGGACTAAAACAGTCGCTTAAGTGTTGGAAGAAGAAGATAAATTTTACTGTTGAGAAGGGTGGATTTCGTAGAAGCACAGTTGACCCAGCTTCTGTTTCTCAGTGCAGTCTCTATCCCTCCTGTGGCAATCTTTGTCTCTTTCAATGATCTTCTTATTGCATCTCTGATCCCCACAGCTGTCAATTATGTGAAGGGTCTCGTGCAGTCAGCTTACAAGATGAAGGACCTCAGTTCATTTCATGTCTTCTTGGACATGGAGCTTGAACGTGACCGTTCATGTCAGACACTACACCAGGCTTCCTATGTACGAAGCCAAGGAGAGCGCTTTGCACCCCTAATCTCTGCAGTCCACACTGCATCCTCACCAATGACTCCAGGAAGGCCAACAATGCTGAAATCACTAGTTGCCTCAAAACTGGGGGAGGGGGTGGATTCCATTGATTGCTGTTGTTGTATGCGTCCACAGCTTACGATGACCCCTCGGCTCACGTCCATGCTCGTGCAGGTACTTGACGTGTGGGCAGCCACCGCCGACTGCGTGGTGGTCACGAACAAGTGGAGGAGCTGACATGCTCTTGACGGTTTCCCCTCCGGGGTGCCATCCTAAGTTGTCGGGATGACATGCAGGTTATCCAAGCCTGTGGCAGTGACCTGATAGTGTACTGGTGCCAGGGCAAGCTCTAAGGCAGCAGCAGCAGCCACATCTGCTTTGGCAGAAGTACCGGCATCAGCAGCAGCAGCAGCGGCAGCAGCAGCAGTATCAGCAGTAGTAGCAGGAGCAGCAGCAGCAGTCGCTGTGGCAGCAGCAGCGGCAGAAATAGTAGCAGTTGTGGCAGAAGCAGCGGCATCAGCAGCAGCAGCAGCAGCAACATCAACAAGAGCCACAGAAACAGGAGCAGCAGGGGCACCGATGCCAGCTGCTAGCGCTGCACGGCAGCAGTGGCTTCAGGCCGCCCCTTGTTTTGTCCCTTGGGTGGTCGTCCCCCTTCCTCTCTTGGATTGGGCTCCCCCTGCTGGTCTTTCGGGCGGGTTGGGGGTTAGGAAAGGCACCCAGGTTGCTCCACAAAGCCCCTCATTTTTCCCACGCCCACTGGGGTGGGGGAAACACTGCCGGATGTTTTGCAGCAGCGATGGGGGCTTTCAACGATGTTCTCCATGTTGAAACAGACCTGTGATGTTTTTCCCAGGCTTACTGGGACAGGGGAAACTTTGGGAAACTTTGCACGCGGCAGGATAGGTGGTGCCAGCAGCAACGGCAGCAGCAACTGCAGCAGCAGTGACAGGAGCAGCAGCAGTCACAGCACAACTGTGTAGTTAGCCGATGTTGGTGATCTAGGTCGCACTGGCAGCAGCAGCAGTGGCATCTATGTCAACTGTGGTGTTGTCAGCAGCAGCAACAGCTGCAACGATGGCCATGCCGCGCGCCTGGCAGTCACATTGTGGCGCCACTGTCTGCGCAACCAGTCAGGTGACTGGTGTTGCCTCCCCGGTGACTTGCGCGTTACATGCTGTCCATCAGCAGCTCGTCGAGGGGACGTGCCCCAATGCCGAGCTCCAACTGAGGTTGGCATACGCACGCTCCTCCGCCGCACGACGTTCTGCAGCAACAATGGTGACGACTACATCAACGATCCCCGCCGCAACGACCAGAGATTTGCCATCCATCCAGTAGCAGCTTGCAGAGGCGGCATGCACCGTCACAGAGCTCTGGTGCAAGTTGGCGCCTGCCCTCATCACGTCCGTCGCGGAGGTTCTGCCGGCGAAGATGGAGTCACCTACAGCAGCGATCGATGGTGCCTTCTCGGCTCCCACTGGGACGTTGTTGGAGGCTCAAAAGTTCATCACAGGAGCCCACCACTTCGTCGATCTCCAGCAGCAGTCTGCACACCATACCCACCAGGGAAGTACGAGTGTGTTGGCTGAGCCAGGGGGTCCCTCTACTGGTCTTGTTGCGTCTGTGGCGTCCCGTCAAGATGTCGTGACAAGTCGTCCGTGCTCTGTTGAGTCTGCTTAGTCCACTGCTGTGTGCAGTCATGATGACGTCTTGTCGCAATGGTACGTCAAGACATGCACCGGTCTCAATGAATTGTCCTGGCTTGATGAGTCGCAGTCATGTGCTATTGCCCGTCTTTCAGCCGAGCAGTCCTCTGCGGAACTGCATGTCTCAACCGCCTGTTCTGTTGCTCTTTGTTCTTTCCCAGTGTCAGAGCGTCTGGCGAAAGCCACCTGGATCGTTGATCCAGGTGCCACCCACCATATGACATGTCGGCGTTGTGACTTTGCTGTCCTTGGTCATGTTGGTCTTGTGCGGTCTGTGCGCACCGCAGCTGGTCAGGAGATCCCAGTGCAGGGCATAGGTGTAATACATTTAGATGATCTGGCTGGACCCCTGCATATCTCGGAAGTCTTGTATGTGCCTGGGTTGGAGGTCAACTTGTCCTCTATTCGTGCCTGCACTCGCATGGGCCTCAACGTGTTGCACACAGGTGAGAATGCCTCAGTCTTTGTATGTGCAAAGCAGGAGGTCTTGCGTGGCACAGTGGTCAAGGATCTGTACCATATATCGGGTTGTCCTGCGTCTGATCTCCCCTCCCCACCTTCCACCTCCGTGCGTGTGTTCGTGACTGACACACTCTTGCCTGATCACCAGTGTTTTCTGCACATACGTCTATTTCATGTGCATCTGGATGCCGTTGACCGCCTGGTGTGTACATAGCCTGCTCTCGGTCTTGATGCAGCATCTTTTGAGGTTCCGTCTAAGAAGAACTGTCTGTAGTGCACACAAGGCAAAATGTATCGCGCCACCTATCCCTTGTCTGACTCATGGGTGGTTCTCGTCCTTGGTCACAATGACTTCAGTTCATATTTTGGAAGTAACTTAAGCAAAAGGAATGTAAGGTACAATGGTAGAGTGCAGTGGTCAGAAGTCCACTAAGACTCAGTAACGTGATTGCATGCCCACAAATGGAAAACCATGAGATACGGAACATTGACAATGTACGTGAGTATGAAGAACATTCTTGTCCATCTTGCAAATTAGGTACTACACAAGAATCACTTTTTTCTGTTTTACATGAAAGGAAATAAGAGGATCCGCAGACACACGGATCCACACTTTGAGAGTCATAAGGTCCGCGGATCCGGATGACTGGGGTCGATCCGGTCCACGGTTCTGGATCTGACTTCATATCTGGTGTGCACCCTTGCCTTCCACGGATGCCCCCTCACCTTCGGCGTTTCAGGCCTCTCCCTCAGTTCCTCGGCCTCAGATTGCTGCTGGCCCTAAGTATAACGGTTGTGGGGAGAGTCTTTGTGACCTCCCCTCGCAGTCATCCTCATAGCGTGTCACTCTTTCTCATGCCTCACAGCCCTCCGATGCACCCTTTCCCCATCCCATTGGACTTGACGTCCTCAGCCTTGCAACCGGCATTGTCCATCCAAATACTACACTTGGATATTCTTTGGTGGCCAAGGAGTTCCAGAGTGTCGTTAAATCATCAATCTCAGGGTATTCTTTTTACTTTGCAGCTAGCAACCTCTCTCCGCTTCCCCCCAAGCCCATGACGATGCATCAGGGTTGTGATGGTGCCTTCTGGGAGAAATCTATGCAAGGGAATTATCTATTTAAATTCATCTGTCACACGGACACAATGTATTCTTGGTCCGTTGGGTCCTCAACCACAAACTGAATCCAGATGACTCGTTTGATTGTGACAAGGCACGGCTCACCACCAAGGGGTTCTCACAGATTCCTTGAGTCAAATTTGACCAGACGTTTAGGCTAGTTGGTCCTTACACCACTGCTCATGTCCTCCTCAGCCTTGTTGCACAGAACCATTGGGAGTTGGAGCATATGGATGTGAACAATGAATTCTTGCATGGCCGGCTCGATGAAGAGATCTACATGGGCCACCTGCCTAGGTATACCGATGATACTAACAAGGTCTGGTGCGTGCACAAGGCTTTGTACGAAATCAAATTGTCGCCTCACTGCGATAACAAGGAGATCACATCGTTCCTTGAGAGGTGATGCTATAGATACAATGCAATTGACCCTGCAATCTTCCTCAATCCGCTGGAAGAGCCTCTTATGGCCATCTTGGTCTACCTGGATTTCCTCCCCCAACTCCGCCGCTGTCTAGCCGGTCAAGGCGAATCTTCAGGCTACCTATAAGATGGAGGAAATCAGCCCGGCGTGAGCTTGGAGCTTGATCATGAATACGAGTGTTGCACTATCCATGTTTACCAGGCGGCATAGGCCTGCAACCTTGGGGAGCGCTTTCCATCATTACTGACTGATGTTCCCACCTCATTCACCCCCATGACTGTGGCAGTGCAACGCCTGTTGAAGTAATTGGATGTGTCTCAGCTGGGGGAGCCGGTGGATGTCACCGACAATCTCAGCATCATTGAGATGCTCATGTACCTTGTGATGGCCATGTCTGTGGAAGAGTGGAAAACAAGGGTGTGTGGCACACAACTATAGCAAGGCTGAGTACGTCGCACTTGGTGCAAGTACATTTGTGAGCATTTTCTTGTGGTGCTTTCTTCATTATCTCCGCATGCCCATTCGATGGATCACCCTGTGCTGTGACAACCAAAGCGCAAAGGTCATTTCTGGTCAAGATGGCATGCACCATACACGCACAAAATACATCAACTTCTACATCACTTTGTCTGTAAGAGATTTACGGTAGGAGAAGTCGAGGTCGTCTGTGTCGACACGTGTCAGTGTGGCATGCAAACTTCCTCATTAAGACCCTCAAAAGTGGAATGCTCAAGTGTGTTATGAATGTAATTGACATGCTTTGTGTGCATGATACCCCTGGTCGAGTCTCGTGCGCTAGCTTAGCGTTTGTGTTATGAGGTGCTCTAAATGTGCTGCTCCACTAATGTGTCGCTTGGTCATGGTTCAAATGTCTGTTCACTATGATGTGGTATTTTCCACTTGTGTACAATGGAGGAGCTACGTGGCCTTCATTTGGGTGAATTCATTATATGCAAGCTGCTTGCTGCATGTGGTTCTCTGTCTGCGGGTCATGGGGGAGTGTTGATGTTGGACGTGACCATGCAAGTGACCTCTTGAATTCATCCACATGTACTTGTTGAAGTTGTGTCCAGTTCCTGGCCGCTCACATCTGTTATGCCCTCTTGTCTCACCACACATAATCACACACACACACACACACACACATGTACAGGAGACTAAATGATCATGACTGCGCTTGTGGATATAGCGCTCAAGATCACCATGGCTGCTAGCACCAAGTACCCACCAAGCTCTCCAGGGATGCCTCCTGGCATAACGAGATGTCTTAGTCTCTTGACTATTTGACTATCTTGCTAGAATGTGGAAGATCCTAGGCCTCATTAATTCTTACTGCCGTGGCCTACCTCATGATTGTTTCCTTGTGGGATTTTGGGGGAGCTGCATTATTTCCCGAGTGCTGATCCTTAGAGGGCCACAGTGTTAGTCGTTGGCCGTGCACTGGTAAGAATCCATACTCGCTTAATATCAAGTGGTCGGGCTTGACCCTCGGGTAGCGGTGCATGCTCGCTCGAGCAGTCGCTCGATGCGGATCTGCACTCACTGGTCCTTTACACTCGTTCTCCCACCTGTCTTGTTTGTTCTTTGTTCTGAGGTAAACACATCCATATCCATGGGGTAGGTGTACTCGCGGGCTCTCCCACTCTCTCACTCTCTCCTCAATCTCTTGTATGTTTGAACCTAATGAGCAACTACTGGCATAAGAGCAATCAGGTACTTCCCTCACACTCTATGGTCCGTGGGTTGTTGCTGGATAGTGGCATTCCGCACCATTGGGTGTGACACGCACAACATCGTTGGTGTCTCCCGCCGCCCATTCCTGGGTGCATCAAAGAGGAAGCATATGTCGTAGGATTGCTATAATCACTGCATCAGTCTCCACCTCTCTTACATCTCGCTCCGCTCGTCTGAGCGACAGCGACATCTCACAGCCATCACATTACCTCCCGACAAACAGCACTCCGTGCCATCAATCGACATCTACTGCCATATCCGAGTCTTTCTTTGGGCATTCTTTGTCCACACTAGCCGCCGCAGCTCTTCTGTGTGCTGTGCAACCCTCTTGGGCCTCACAAGTGCCACTGCCACCCTCGCCACGGTCGGCATCTCACCTGTGTGCGCTTGGGTGCCAGGACCTCTTGACCGCGCGTCCCCACCGACATTAGCATCAGGCACTCTCTGTCCTCAGCAGTTGCAGCGGCCGCTCCTCATCTGAGCACCGGTCAAACCTCGTGGCCGCCACATCACCTCCCGGCCACGGCACCCGGTGCTGCCCACTTGCGTCTACCGCCATATCCGCATCCGTCCTTGGGCACTCTTTATCTGCACTAGCCGCCGCAGCTCTCTCTGTGTTGTGCATCCTTCTTGGGCTTCACAACTACCACTGCTGTCCCTTACTGCCGGCATCTCACTTGCGTGATCTTAGGTACCTCTGAGCTGCGCACTCCCACTGGCACCGGCATCGGGCACACCTTTCCTGCTGCAGCTGCTGTAGCCACTCTTTCTATTGCTCTCCACTCTTGTGAGCCACAAGTGCCATTTTTTCTTCTACTGCCAGCCTCACTTCCCACGCACTCGCTTCCATTACAGTGCATTCTCAGATGCCATCAATTCTACAGCTTCCCCTACTCCTGCTGGCAGCACCATTGTGTAGCAGCTGCACTCTCAACATAGGACCCGTCTCTTTGGGTGTTCGTTGTCACCTATCCTAGGCTACCACCACAGTCATCCCACTCGCCACACTGGATTTGCCTCCACTTGACAGGCCCCCACAGACAGCTGCCAGGGTGGCAGCACGTGAGGGATGGGAGGAGTGGACGTTCTTCGACCCGCCCTCGCCACGTAACGACTCTGACATGCTGTAGTGGATGCGCATGCTCGACGCAGACTACTGGCAGAGAGAACTTGCACAGCAGGCCAAGGCGGAGGAGCACAAGATAGACAGAAATATCTACACAGCTGACAACCTGCCGTGCACGCCCTCTCCGCCACCAGGTATACAACCCACTGGCTCCAACCCTCCACCTGATTTTTCCCCTACTCTTGGCCCTACAAGTGCTGACACTGCCGAGGCGTTGGTGATGCATGAGGTCTCAGGCCGTGTGCATGACCTGCCAGTCCACTCGGACCCTATCAGCCTGGCGGGTATTGTTCTTGACGCAGTAGCTTGTGCAGCCGCCACCTTCTCTGCCACTGCACGTGCCAGCAGGGCTCCAACCCAAACCGCCGTAGGAAGAGCAGCGGAGGCGTATGATGAGGCGACAGCCTCCCTGACCCTATTGGCAGCTTTCACCGCCAACATCACCAACAGGTGACCGTGGCAGCCTCTGCTGTGGCAACAGCTGCCAAAACCACAGCAGACTCAACATCCAGCGCTGTCAGCTCCATCCGCGCTTCAACTGCAGCTGCAGTTCTGACTCCCATCAGCACGGCCTGCAGCCTCACACAGCACGCTACTACCAGCGTCCTCGTCACATGTACAGAAAATGCATTGGCAGGGGCCACTATCACCGGTCTCCTCTGTCTAGTAGTTGCTTTCTCTGCCTTGATTGCGGTGCTTGCATCTTCGGTCGCAGCGGTAGTACCCCAACACTTCTCTCTCCTCCCACTATGCTAGTTTGTTGAGCACTCTTTCTACCGCTTCGTCCTTGATTACCATCATACTCTTCACTGTTGCATTCCTTTTTCTTTCCATCTCTACTCCCTTGATGTATCATATTGGCTCCCGAGGAAACAATTGAGGCCCTCCAGGCCACCCTCAGTGAAGCTCACGCCGTACGTTGTAGGATAGAGGAGGAACTACAGAATGGACTGGACGCCCAAAAGGAGTTGGCCACCACGGTGGCCAACATGGTCATGGAGCGGCTCTGCTCCGTCCCTACTATTACTGTCGTAATACCCGCTGATGAGAGTGTGTCTCCCATGGCTGATTCCTTTGTTCCTATTGGTGCCCAGCATAATCCTCCATTCCATCCCGCTCTACTGCTGCTCTTGCGCGCGTCCTCCTTCCTCATAGGCAAAAATACTTTGACAGCGCTCCACCGCAGTTCACATCCAAGCTCGCCTTATCTTCTTGGGAAACAAAGTTCAATACTAGGATGCAAGGGGAACTGCTTTGGGAGTACTACTGTCCCGCCAAACCTCCCTTCGTCCATCAGCCCGCTGAAGCCGTACGAGCTATTCGCGCTCTTATCAATGCTGGTCTTGAGGGGCTCTTGGATGACATTAGTACGTACAATGCTTACCCGGTACGTGGCACTCCGGCTGATCCAGTGGATGTCTATGCTCTTATTCACCACTACAAGACAGTGACTGGTCATGCTATCCAGAGCGTCCTCACCCTGTCATTTAACATCCAGCACATGCACGCCGATGAGTCTGTTGATGAGTACTGGGCACGCAGTTTGTGCCTTCTGCGTGATTTGGGGACGGCGGCTCCCGACCCCCTCTCCACTTGTCTTTCCATTGTTGATGGCCTCATTCCAGAGCTCTTAGACCTGTACTTGCATGTCCCTCAGTCTGAGCTTGAGCGTCTTGGTGCTACACCAGCCCATGCAAACTCACCCCCTAGCATTAGGCCACTCTATGAGGTCACCGTTGCTCGGCTCACCGACTGGTGGAGCAACTTGCAGAACAAGTGCCTTCAACATGCCGCACTTGCAACTGTCACCACTGCATCCACCTCTACTTCTATAATCTCCACATCCTCCTCTTCCACATCTTCCTCCTCTACCACTGCCTCGACCCATGCCACCCAAGGTGTTGGGCACGGCTGGGGAGGTGGACAAGGGCATGGCCAGGGCAAGGGCGGCAACTGTGGTGGCAAAGTCTCTGCCACACCTTCTGCACCTGGTGTGGTCACCTAGTGGAACTGTGGTGCCTTAGGGCACTCGACCCCCAAGTTTCGAATTCCTCATGATGATGCACGTCTCGCATCCGCCATACGTTAATATTGGGCTCAAACCGGCATCAGCTCCTCTCCTATTGCCACGGCGACCACCATCATGACCGCGTCTTCTTCTTCCCCTCCCTCAGCATCCCCCTTCAACAGCACCCTTGCGCCTCTCCTGTAACTCATCTCTTAACCCGGTTCCTTGGACGGAGAAGTAGCTCTGGCCGTCACGATGAGGAGCGCACACTGGATCGTCATCTTAGGGAATCCATCCAGCCTCGCTCTGAGGGAGTTGAGGGTGGAGTGGCTACTCAAGTTCCCTTGTCTGTGAGTCAGATTGAGCCCTTCATGGCACGTCTTTTGATTGCATTCAGGGAGCTTTACCTGATGACCGTTCTTGGATTGAGGATTGGCAGTTCAGCATTTATCCCCATCATCTTGGTCAGCCCCCGTCTGTCCTCCCCTCGGTTACCATTGCTGTGTCTGCTAGCTTCTGGATTATCGATTCCAGGGCCACTCATCACATGACCTCCTGTTGCTTTTCCATTGTCTCCATCCGCTTTGTTCGCACAGGTTCTGGCCAAATCCTGCCTGTCCATGAGGTTGGCATCATTCGTTTCATTGGCCCTGGGGGGGATCTGTTCCTCCTGGACGTTCTACATGTGCCTGACCTCGAGGTCAGCCTCCTCTCTGTCACCACTCTTGATGACCAGGACATGGATTTCTCATCCAGCCGTGGCATTGACACTGTGGCCGTTTGCTCCTCTGGCCCTGTGGTCCTTCATGGTCTTCATTGTGCTCATTTGTTTCGTACCCCTCTGTCTTTTCCTTCGTCTTCCATTGCTTCTGCACTTGTTCACGTCGCTCCCACACTGTCACCTAATCAGACTGACCTTTTGCACCAACGCCTTTGCCACATTCACACTGCCGCCATTGCGCGTCTCCTGCACCTTCAAATTGTTGCTGGCCTTGGTTTCGCCACAATTGTGCCTCCATGCTCCTCTACCTTCCTTGATTGTGCTCTTGGAAAAATACACTGCTCTCCTTTCATCACGGCCGAATCTACCACATCTTATCCCATTTACATTGTGCACACTGATGTCATGGGTCCATCGCCTCATGATTTTGTAGGCGGTCTTGGCCACTACGTCCTTTGCTTGACAGATGACTTCTCTAGCTATCACTGGGTTTTCGTCCTGCCTCATAAGAGTGACGTGACTGATGTCCTTGAGTCCTGGCTTCCCCAGGCTGATCGCGCTTGCCTTTGTCCCTTGTGCATCTTTCGTTATGACCAGGGCGGTGAGTCCCACCTCTCATTTTCTTGAGTCTCGTGGTGTTCGCCTGGAGTTGTCTGCCCCTTACACTCCGCAGCAGAATGGTGTGTCTGAACTTTGGAACCGCTCTCTTGCTAGCCATGTTGACTTCGACTTGGCGACTTTGGGCCTAAAGTCGAAGTCGCAAAGTCGTCCACGTCGACTTGGAGTCTTTAACGACTTTTTAGGTGGAAAAACCTGGGTTCTAGGGTGGAAGAGAGGGGGTCAAGAAACGATGCTTTTTTCGAAAAGAAAAAAAACCCCAGCCAGTCTCGCTCGACACAGCGTCATAAATAGGCATCGGCGTTGTGCTGGCCGGTGGATTTCCGGCCTTTTACCAGATTCCATCCAGGGCAGCATCCATGCTGGCACCAGGCATGGACGAGGACCACTGTATGGTTGGCCTCAGGCTGCTATCATACAGCACATGAAGGATCAACCAATCAAAGCTCTTTGTCGACTCGAACGAGGTTAATCCACCAATGAGGGTCATTCAAACACCTCATGCATGCGACACGCTTTGAGGTCTGAGAAATATCCAATGCAGTCTGTCCAGGTTCCTCCCCCCCCCCCCCCCCCCCCCCNCCACGATGCCGTGTGAGACGAGAGCCTCCGCCGTTGCAGCAATCATGCCCCGTTCCTCTCAGGATCCATCAGCCCCAAGACCGCTGCACGGTGAACTGCTCGTGAAGGCGCTGTCCAAGTACTTTCGGCCATGCCCAACTGCTGGTGGCTACCCTGGGTTCCAGTGCGGAGCCTGTGGCACCTCTTACTCTGGGGGGAGTGACCGCATGCGCGGCCACTATGGAGCTCCTGTCGGAAACGTCATCAAGTGCAAGGTGGAGCCGGCTGCTGCCCGTGCCCTGATGGTCCTGCCGCCACTTCCCAATCCGCCTGAAGGGTTTGTTCCTGCCGACCCGATACTCTACCGAGGTGAGGGACCATCGTGAGGCACCAAAGATAAGCCTGTGAACTGGGCTGGGATGTTTGCTGAGCGTGAGAGGGCGGAGGCTCGTGCTGCGGCTGGACTGCTGGAGAGCGAGGAAGGGGGAGGGGAGGGTGCGGGAGGGGAGGCTGCGGGGGATGATGCTGCTTCCGGAGTGAAAACTCTGCCTGCTGTTGCTCTTCTTCGTAGTGGGCCGGTGGTTTCCGCAACTTCATTGAGCAACGCGCGCCAAACCAGCATGAAGGACCACCTCGACAACAAGGCCAATGCAGATTGCCAGAAGGCTGTGGTGAAAGTGATGGCCAAGGCAGCCCTCCCCATTTCTTTCTGCTGGGAGAGGGTGCTTTTGGAACTCGTTGAGAGTGCCAGACGCACCAACGCCAGCTTCAGGTTTCCATCCCGCGATACCGTGGTTGCAACCATTCTTCCGGCCCTGGACAAGGAGCTCGGTGAGCTAGAGGCACCTCTACAGGCTGGTTGGGAGATCTATGGGGTGTCTTTGGGCGTTGATGAATGGTCAGATATACAGATTCGGCCGATTTACTCGGCCATGGCCAGCAATGCTGAGGGAACCTACCACCTTTTCTCCCGTGATGCCACAGGTCTTGTCCGTAATGCTAATCACGTTGCAGCTGTGATTGACCAGGCTATTCAAGCTGTCGGTGCCGCAGATGTGGTGATGGCGCACGGACAACGCATCGACAAACAAGAAAGCATACAAGGCCCTCTGTGCTAAGTATCCCTCCATCTTTTTCTACAGATGTGTGGCACACAGCATTGATCTGGTCCTCAAGGACCTTGCAAAGACTGAGTGGGGGAAGATTCTGGTTGGGAAGGTGGAGAAGATTGTTTCATTCATCTGGAACAAAGACATTCTGAGGTCTTGGATGAAGAAGGAGAGTGGGGGGAAGATTGTGCTGCCATCCTGTGCCACTCGTTTTGCCTCTGTGCATCGTATGTTCCGTCACTTGTTGGAGATGAGGGAGACATTGGAGAAGATGGTGGGCTCAGAGACATGGAAGGAGGTGGGCGGAGCAAGGGATGCAGGTTTTCGCGCAAGGAAAAAAGAAGTCCGCAGGCTTGTGCGCTCTGGAGTGTTTTGGCTGCAGGTGAAAGCCTTTATGCGCCTGATGACGCCGCTGGTGGTGGCCCTCCGCAAGGCTGACGCGCATGGTGGCACTTCTGGCATCATCTATGAGGCGCTGCTCGATGCCACAGTGCAGATTCGTACGCTCGGCCTTGCAAGGGGACGCCACCGTACTGCTGTCAACACTGCATGGGTGAAGTATGCCATGGAGCGGCTGAGCTGGCGCTGGACAAACCAGATGAACTGCCCCGTGTTTGCAGCTGCACGTCGCATTCACCCTCAACATTTTGGCCACAAATTTGATGCAGATGAGAAAACGGTTGAGGCTTGAAACTCTGTGGTCTCTGCTCTTGTGTCCGAAGCTGAGCAGGTTGCACTAGAGGACGAGCTGGAGGCTTTCAGCAGTGGCAGGATGACTGTGCAAGCGGATCCCGAGCGCCTGAAGGATGTGGAGAAGGCCAGGGCAGCTGTTGTGAGGCTGGTGACTGGGGAAGTGGCAGCTTTCAGGTGGCACGCACGGCATATGACCAGGATGCCTGCACTGCGCAACCTCGCCATGCGCATCCTCGCACAACCCTGTAGCTCATCTGACAATGAGCGGTGCTTCAGCAAGCACGAGCTGATCCAGACAGCTCGTCGTAAGTGCTTGAGCACAAAGACGCTGGAGCTCCTAGTGCGTGTGAACGTGTGCCTCACACGCATGTACGGCAAGGTGAAAGGGAAGAAGCTTGCAGCTGACATTCAGAAGCTAGTAGAGGAGGAGGCAGAAGAGAGTGGAAGTGAGATAGATGGGGACATAGCAGCAGAAGGAGAGGAGGTGCAGTGGGATCCGGCCATTGCTGAAGCGGCACTTAGCGATGAGGAAGCTGCAGATGGTGGTGGTGGGGCTGGTGGGGCAGGTGGTGCAGGAGCTGGTGCAGCAGATGGTGGAGAAGGACGTGGTGGAGAAGGTGGTGCAGGAAGTGGTGCTGGAGCTAGGGTAGCTGTAGGTACAGGTGGTGTAACAGGAGTTGAAGCAGGAGAGGATGGACTGGATGATGAGGACGACAGTGATAAAGAAGTAGACGAGGAAGAGGAGGATGGGGGTGACACTGAAGAGGAGGATGAAGAGGATGGAGAGGGTTCACAAGATGTGGAAGAAGTGAGTAGAGTCCTCAAGCAAGGAGTCAGGAAGCGCAAGGATGTGGAGGTGGAGCTACAGGTGGCTACGCCACCAGACTCTTCCAGGGATGCACGTGTTACAGGTCACAGACCTGCAGGAGGGTCACGCCCAAAGCGTACCTGTGTGACCAACCGTGGCTAGTGAGACAATGCAGTTGTACGGCTAGTGTTGTGCAACAACTTCCTCTTTTGATGACAGAAATATATGTTCCTCAATGATTTTTTTTCCCTAATGCCTCTTCTACATTGCAAGCAAGTTGCATGAAGTGTTTCTCTGCTCATGAATGTTTCAACCAGTGAATGACTGCATTGATGAGAAAGGAAGAAACCTAATTGATACATCACATGAGAGTCCAGGATTTGGTGTTCCATGGCTGGTTTTAGCATGGTTGACACGGCTATAGTGGCCATGTAGTTCAGGATTAGAAGGCTAAGTATAGAAAGCCATGACTGAAAGTGTATTTTGAAATATATTAGTGTAGGTATGTGGTGTTTTCAGTTGCCATAATTAGGTTTTTGACCAAACTAGTCGTAGAAATGGACTCAGCAGCCCCAAATATATCTGTTTAGGACCTGGACCAAAACCGACTTCCGACTTGGGGGTCCAGGATGCCGACTTTCGACTTTAGACTTTCGACTTGGGGGTCGACTTCGACTCCCCTAAGGCAACATGGCTTGCTAGAGGCATTTGTTCTATTTTCTCTGCCTCTGGTCAGTCTCCCCTCTTTGCCTTTGAGGCCATGTCCTATATGATGCGGGTGTGGAACCGTGTCCCTTACGGTCCTCTACCTCGTCATGTCATTTGTTTTGAGCGCTGGACGGGTCGTCGTGCTGATCTTCATCTTGCACACGTCTGGAGCTCCGTCGTCTCTGTTTGGCTTCCTTCCGACAACCGTGACTGTAATATGTCCCCACATAGGTGGCTCTCTGTGTTCCTTGGCTTCTCTCCTTTCTCCAAGGCTTGGCTGGTTTGGGACCCTTTCCGTTGTCGCATGATTGAGTCACGATGTGCTCTCCCTTGTGAACAATTGTTTGAAAGTAACCTCCCTTGCTCTGCCGCTTTTTCCACTCCTCCTCTTGTTCCGCCCCCTCGGGTTGGGGGAGGTTCTCGACCCCCTACGTCTGACAGGCCTCATGTTGTCCCCTCAGTGCGTTCCCCAATGCCCAGCTCCTCTCCTCCTTCTGTCACGTGTTTCCATGTCGCCTCTCTGCGTGACTCTCCTCCTATGCCCCTTTCCTCTTGTCCGGCTGTCTCCACCACGGGTGATTCTCCTCTTGTGTTGTCTCCTGTGCTAAGCAACAAAAATGTATTTTGATTCAGTTATACTGAAAGCGACGTATTCTGCCCACTCATATTCCGTGATCCTTGTGCTCCACACTCTTCACCAAAGGTGTCCATTGGCTTTCCCAAACATTGGTAGCGTACATCAGTGAGAGCTAAGAATCCTTGAAGATGCCAAAAAATCCACTAGTGCCAACAAAGGGATATGGGCCCACGTGCCTAAAAGGACCCTAGCTCTACAACTTTTCCGCTACCGACGCGCGCCATGACAACGACCGAGCAAGAGAGCATCGGCGCTGTCACGAAGTTCGACGGGAATGGCTTCCCCTTGTCAATGTCTACCTCAATGACAAGGGCATGCTTGAGCTGATCAAGGGTAAAGAAAAAGCCCCTCCAGCAACTGCGACACCGGAGGAAGTTGAAAAGTAAAAGAAACGCAACAAGAAGGTGCTTGCTTTGTTGGCGTTAGCGCTAGCTCCAACATAGCGCGTATTGATTTAACGATGCACGGAGGCCACAGAGGCCTAGAAGAAGCTCTCCACCATCTACCAGTCCACCAACCTTGCTAACCAGCTCTTCGTCTTCAAGAGGCACGTCACCCTCCGAGCCAACAAAGACGACGACATTATGGAGATTATACAGCAGATCGAGTCCCTTACAGCCGAGTGCGTAGCCACCTGATGGAAGGTGGACCCTTAGCCGTAAGCTATGATCCTCCTCCTGGACTTGCCGGGTAGTTGGAGTCCCATGATCACCGTCGTAGGCGGCTGGCCTGCCGACGAGCTGAAATACCCGAAGGTGGCTGAGTACGTCTGCAATGAATGGATACGGCGTGGTGGGAGAGAGATTGGGGCAACATCAAGTTTTTCCTATGCGGTCTTCTCTCAAGGTGGAAGCAAGAAGGGGAAGGGTGCCAAGCAGGGCACCAAGAAAGGTGACAGGAAGGGGGAGTGCTATGTGTGTGGCAAAGAAGGCCACTATGCATGAAACTACCCCAATAGGAAGTCAGACCAGCCGAGCAAAATGACTCCGGATCGGACAGCTACACGCGATGCAAACGGGTAGCATTCGTCACCTATGGGGCCTCAGAGCGACGCATGATGGTGGCCAATAGCAAAACAGAGTTGGCTGCCAGAAAATGCAATGTTTGTATCGAGGTGGATGTGGACGGGGAGGTTGTCACGAGCACAATTCATGACGTGCTCCACATGTCAAACATTGGGGCAAATATTCTATCAGTGAGCCGCCTTACCGACAAGGGGCTCGAGGTGCTCTTCAACAAGAAGGAGGCCATCATCCGGAAGGAGGGGGACGGCAAGGTGATTGCACATGGAAAGCGAAAAGACGACTTGTACCTACTCCGTGCAAATATTCCTGGCAGCCGGACAGGGTCCGACGTCTCCCACCTTAGGAAGAAGGATGGTGGAGACTTGGACCTTACGTATCTCCAACTGTGTCACATCGCTCCCTCAGTTGTTATGGACATGGAAAAGAAGGAAGTGATGTGCGATCTTGAGGTCAAGAGTCTCAACATAGTCAAGAATTTCGTGTGGGAGCCGTAACTGGTCGGCAAGGCGACACGAAAGCCGTTTGATGGCAAAGGGTTATATGATCAACAAAGAGTTCGTCGAACTCTAGGAAATGAACTTGATACATCTCTGGAATTTCCATTAGAACAAATTTTGCAAAATTCATTTGAAAGTTCTCCTAAATTTCATTTTGAGGAATGGAATAACACAAAGAAAAATACTGAAAATCAGGGTTTCAAGCCTTTGAATGAAGAGGAGGCTTCACTTAAAATGTCAGATGGCGTGAATCAGCGAAGTTGGAGGTGGTGTACACTAATGTGTGTGGACCATTCGAGAGCACCATCGGGGGTGCTCGCTACTTCGTGACCTTCATCGTCAATAATTGCCGTAAGGTCTACCTCTACATCATCAAGAGGAAGAGTGACGCCCTATCATGCATGCAGGAGTTTGTGGCGACAGTGGAACGGCAAATAGAGTTGAAGGTGAAGGCGTTCTGAAGTGACAACGACAGTGAGTATGAAGGCTGCTAGGCATGGATGGCGTTGCCGAGAGGGTAAACTGTACCATTCTCAACATGGTCTGGTCCATGTTGAGCGATGCTGGCCTCGCGCAGCGGTGCTACAGTGAGGCGGCACGGACAGCGGCGTACATCATGAACCTGATGCCGACCAAGCCGCTAAAAGATGTGGACTCCAAGGCGTGGAAGATGCCACAAGAGGTGTGGAGTGGGCGGAAGCCAACTGTGGCTCACCTCCACACGTTTGGCTGCATTACACATGCTATTGTGCAGGCATGGGAGGAACGGGGCATGCTGGACCCGCGAACTCTGCGGTGCATCTTCGTTGGGTACGAGAGCGGGAGCAAGGCGTACCGGCTCTTTAATCCAAGGAGACAGCAGATCTTGAAGAGTCATGACGTCACGTTCGATGAGGACAGCCGTTGGACAGAGAAGGACGCGGGTCTCTCTAAGCGTGGGGAGTTGTTTCCATTCCTTGAGGGGGAGACATCGGAGGACGTAAAATTGGTTGACGTCCGAGCAACTCCAAGCGGCGAGAACCGCCGCTAATGGGGGAGTGGCTGATTTACATTCAGCTGAGTCGGACAATAAGTCCAACGCGTCGGCAACAGTGGAGCTGGATGAGGAGGCAGGCATTGAGTCCGCATCTCCACTGTTCCCGAGAGAAGGGGAGTAGGCCAGCAGTGCAAGTGGCACCATGAGAGGGTAGCAGCAGCAACCACCTCAACAGCAGCAACCTCGGAGAAGCGGACGTGCAAGGAGGATGGCAAAACAGTACGATGCCGCGAAGGGCATCTATACTGGGTTTGCTCAAGTGTTCTTTGCGCAAGAGGAATCTGAGACCGTCAAGGAGGCGTTGCAGCGGAAGGGTGGGACTGAGTGGGAGGGAGCTTTACAATCCGAGCTCACCTCCCATGAAGAGAATGGTACTTGGCAGCTGATCGACAGGCCAGAGGGCGTAAAAATCATCAGCTCCAAGTGGATCTTAAAAAAAAAGCTCACTAAGGACGGGAAGGTGGAGCGATACAAAGCGCGGCTGGTTGCAAAGAGGTACATCCAGCGGAAAGGTGAACACTACGATGAGACCTTCGCACCGGTTGCAAAGTTTGCCTCAATCCACTCCATCCTCTTGGTGGCTACAGCGGGCAACTACAAAGTTCACCAAATGGACGTGAAAACCGTATTTATCAATGGCAACCTAGACAAGGAGGTCCTCATGGAGGTGCCGGAGGGGGTGGACGCGCCGCCGGGGAAGGTTTACCGGCTTCGCAAGGCGCTCTACGGGTTGAAGCAAGCGCCACTCATGTGGTACCTGAAATTGGACGACTTCATGGCCGAGCTTGGCTTCAAGCGATGCGAAGTGGATTAGAGCACGTACGTGCAGAAGCAGCCGGGGTTGCACCAGATCATGGTTCTTTACGTTGATGACCTCATCCTCGTGTTATTAGACATGGAGGAATTGATGAACCTGAAATGGCAGCTGGGCAATGGGTTCAAAATGACCGACATAGGCGAGCTCGAGTACGACCTCGGCATTTCCATCAAGAGGAACCGCAAGGCACGCACACTGGATATGGTGCAGGCAAAGTACATGCAAGAGGTACTCAGTCGCTACAACATGGAGGAGAGCAACTCCATCGGCACACCCATGACCACCACATGTGGGCTAAGCTCGACCATGGGGCCGAGCATGGATGAGGAGAAGGAGGAGATGGCAAATGTGCCGTACCAGTCCGCGGTGGGGAGCATCATGTACTCTATGGTGGCGACTCGGCCTGACCTGGCCTTTGCGGAGGGCCAAGTGAGCCGCTATGTTGCTGACCCCAAGCCGCTGGATTGGCAAGCAGTGAAGCGGATCCTCTGCTATCTCAAGATGACCAAACAATCACGGCTCGTGTTTGGAGCGGGAGGGTGTGACGACTCCCTCGCGTTGGTCGGCTACTCCAATGCCGACTGGGCTGGTGATGTGGATGAAACAAAATCAACGTCGGGGTACGTGTTTGCGCTTGGCGGTGTAGCAGTTTCATGGGCAAGCAGGAAGAAGGACTGTGTGGCACTATCCAGCACCGAAGCGACGTATATTGCGCTCACGGAAGCCGCAAAGGAGGCGGTGTGGCTACGGCCCCTGCTGAAGGAGATCGAGGTACCACAAAGGAAGCCGACGGTGCTCAATGTGGAGAACATGAGTACGATAAGCCTCACCCAGAACCCTGTGCTCCACAGAAGCACATTGAGACCAAGCACATTGAGATCCAGCATCACTACGCACGAGACTTGGTGGCAAAGGGAGATGCGGCATTGTGCATTGTGGCACTAAGCGCATGCTCGCCGATGCCATGACCAAGGCACAGCCCAAGAACAGGCATGACATGAGCTGCATGAAGCTCGGTCTGTGCTGTGAGGTTTGAAATACTGCAGGTTCGAAGGACAGGGCATCAAGGCTGTGGTGCAAAGGGGAGATTGTTGACATGGTGTGCCCCTTTCCATGAGTGTCGTTGATCGTACTCCCTGGTTTGACCACTAAGGAGTGGTAAAACACCTGATTTGACTTTAGATTTGGACTCCTTAGATTTTTCCATGCAATATCAACATTTGAATCGCTCGATTTGAGTGAGTAACCAGAAAATTCGCCTAGCCCGAAAATCGGGTGTCGGGCGGGTGGAATCTGGTACCCACCATGGGTGGCGGGATAATCTACCGCCAGTGATCTGAGTTTGTCTCCAACGAGCTCCAAATGCACCAGGGGCATGAATTAAGCAACCAGAAGGACCTCCTTGACCAGGGTGAACTTCTCCTTGACTTATGGGCGAGCAAAAGGTGCTCCGATGGGTCATCGTTGAAGCGCATCCCGTTGCCTAGAGTACAAGGCAAGGTGGGCGGCTCCACCAACGGTTACTTCGACGGCCGTAGCAGGGGCTCTACTGCTCCGATTTGGGCGTGATTGGATGCGTTGGAAATCTTAGATCACAGGCTATAATGATCTAATGTAATCTCGCTGTGATAAGCAACAAAACCGTGTTTTGATACACTTCTATTGAATGCAACGTGTTCTGCCCACTCATATTCCGTGATCCTTGTGCTCCACACTCTTCACCAAAGGCTTCCATTGGCTGCCCAAAACATTGGTAGCGTACATCAGTCAGATATGGGCATCTTTGAGGGTGCCACAACACCCACTAGTGCCAACACTTGATTCCTCTATTGCTGGGTATGTTGCCTCATGCTTTGGTGGTGTTGATCTCTCTCCTCTTTAACCACTAACAGTGCAGGGCGCCTGCAATGCTGCCGACTCCACTTTTTGGGAACAGGCTATGAAAGCAGAGCTTGCGGCTCTTGCTGACCATGTTGTCTATGAGTTGATGGAACTCCCTCCGAGAAGGAAAGAAGTGGCAGCCACGTGGGTGTACCGGCGCAAGCTGAATCCAGACAACACCATAGAGAGCTTTAAGTCCCAACTCACGGCCAAGGGATTCTCTCAAGTTCTAGGCATCGACTTTGATGAGACATTCAACCAAGTTGGCAGGTACACCACGGCCACAACCCTGCTTAGTTTGGTGGCCTAGAATGATTGGGATTTGGAACAAATGGATATCAACAATGTCTTTCTCCATGAAAGACTTGAAGAAGAAACCTACATGGTCCAACCACTTGGGGTCACAGATGGAACCAACCGGGTGTGGCGCCTATGCAAGGCACTCTATGGGCTCAAGCAGTCTCCATGGTGCTGGAACGAGGAGATTACCGCCACTCTTTAGAGGTTTTTGGAGAATCACTATTGATCTTGCTCTGTTTCTCAATGCTCCCTCTGAACCCCCTAGTGCTATCCTTCTCTATGTCGATAATCTTTTGATTGTCTCTCCCAACACTGTAGCTGTTCAGTCTGCAAAGTCTCTTCTACAGTTAGCATACAAGGTGAAGGATTTAGGTATGGAACTAGAGGGCGATCGTTCGCGCCGCATGCTACATGTCCACCATGTTGTGTATGTCCGGATTCTGGAGGATCAGTTTATGCCCCTTATGGCAACAATCCCTTCGGCCTCCACCCTCATGACCCTAGCGAGCCAAGCGCTGCTGATGTCCTCAGATGTGTCAAAACTGAGGGAGACAGTTGACTTGACTGACTACTTGAGGGTCCTTGGCTCTTCGATGTATCTTGCTACCACTACTCGTACTGATGTTGCTTTTGCTGTGAACTTCCTTTCTCAGTTCTCCCAGAGCGTCATCTTGAGGCTGCTCTTTGCGTGGTGCACTACGCACTCTCCATGCCACAAATAGGACTATACTTTTGTTCAAATCCCTCCGTCATTTTGTATGGTTTCGATGACAACAACTGGACACATGACACTGATGCACGAAGAAGTATAGGGTATGTTTTCCTAACTGGTGGAACTGCCATGTCTTGGAAAGGTGGGAAATAGGGGTGTGTAGTCCGAAGTACAACAGAGACTGAGTAGGTACGTGCGAGGCCGTTTGGCTCTGTCACTTTCTCCAACAAGTGCACGTCTCCATTCGCTGCATCCCCTACGCTGTGACAATCAAAAGCACAAAAGCCAATGCCGGATATGATGGCTTGCACCAAGCACATCAATATTGAGCATTATTTTGTTCGTGAATGCATTACTGCTGGCATTGTTCCGGTCGCTTGGGTGGACACACGATCACCGAGAGCCGACTTCCTCACCAACGCTGTGCAATTCTCGCTGTTGGACTTTCATGTCCCTATGATCCTGGGTGATGTGCATTTGGTGTCTACATGTTTGCCTACACCATCACGTTTACGCATTCTTGTGTGTGACATTTCATTGGTGGGGTAGTGTTGAACTTGTGTCAAGTTCCAGGCTGCTCACATCTGTTATTCCCTCTTGTCCCATCACACATGGTCACACACACATGTACAGGAGATTAAATTATTATGGCTGCGCCTAGGGAGTCGGTGCTTAAGATCACGGTGGCTGCTGGCAAGCACCAACCAAGCTCCCTCGGGATACCTCCTGACATAACCATCTTGACTATTTGACTATTCGCTAGGATGTGGAAGAGGCTAGGCCTCGTGCATTCTTACTACCGTGGCATGCCTCATGATTGTTTGCTTGTGGGTTTTTGGGCAGGCTGCATTATGTCTCGGGTGCTGATCCTTAAGGGGCCACCGTGTGGGTCGTTGGCCGTGCACTGGTGAGAAGTCGCCCTCTGTTAATCCTGAGCCGTCGGGCTTGACGACCAGTTGGCGGTGCATGCTCGCTCGAGCAGTTGCTCAATTCGATTCAGCATTCACCGGTCCTTTACTCTCACTCTCCTACCCCCGACACTTGTCTCGTTTTTTCTTCATTCTGAGGTAAACACATCCACATCCATGACGTGCGTGACTCATGGGATCTCCCACTCTCTCACTCTCTCCTCACTCTCTGAAAGGTTTGAACCTAATGAGCAACTACAGTACTACCTTGCTGGAAACTGAAAGATGCCCCTACGCACATGGAAATATGGATGTTTCGTCGCTGCACTCGTCTTAAGGCGCATAAAGTCAATGGACACAAGCCACACATGATTACTCGTTGTGGTGGCCAAGACATGGGCACATTTGGTTTCATCTCTCTATGCCAGATCCATCTTGCGTTGGCTAAGATGTTGCGATGAGCAACCTAGATCCAAACTAGACACGAGCACACTATGTGCGTGCTACATACGCTCGAGGCCGATGTGGTGCTATATTATCTTGCATGTTTGCCTGTTACTTGAGAAGCACGTGGATTACTGATCCCTAGGGTTCGTGCTGTCTGGCTATTTGATCGGCAGCAAGAGTAGCCGCCATTGGATTAAACATCCACTCAGCCGGGCTCAACATTATGGATTCCATCAAGGCCCTAACCATGGATTTCTCACATTGGTGGCCTAAACAACTACGTTGCTCCCAATCGCGCTACTCATTTCTTGTTTTGGTCGCAGTTTTCTCACCAAGTATCTCTCATTCCAATCCATGGTGTCTTGCCACACGTGAATGCTCGTCTTACCACTTCGTCCTGCTTTAACTCCTCGCTGCTTGTCCTTCCCTAACCACAGCAGCAACATGAGCCTGTTGGTTTTCGTGCATCTCTCACTGTACTCTGTTGTGTCCTCCCGGCTTGTGTACATCGGCGTGCAGATGACTGACAGCGAGACTTGACGCCACTAGAGTGTCGCTCGGTGGAGCCGACGCACGCTGAGGCCCACTCACCTGTCACTGGAGCCTCCTCCTTTGGCGACGCGCTCAGCTCCATCGGCAGGCCTACTCGGTGGTCGGGCTGCCGGCGGTCACTGCCACTGCAGACGCTGTCTGCATGCACCTAGCGCTGTGTCTGGCTGTGGCATTGCGTCTGCAGCATCATGCGATGCCTAGGGTCCATGTCTCCTGTTGTATGGCCCTGTTTGGCATTGTCGATTGTCATAGGCACTGCCTGGGTTCATGCAGCCATAACTTCTTGTAGTTATTTTTCTAGCTGATTCTGACCGCACGACTGCGTTTGCAGCGTCAGTATTATGGTATGGTCCAGTTTTCAGGCAAAACGGACGACGCCCGGGTTTTGGGCTGTCGGGCGTCTGGCAGGGCTCATCGAGAAAACCCTGCCTGCCAGAAAATAGGTCAAGCACTGTTTTCTGATTGGCTGGTTAGCTGAGTAACAAGTTCTACACTAGTGGGGGGGAGCTAGAACTTGGAGGGGTCTCCCATTGTTGCTCATTCTTCATTGCTAATCAGTTACTTTCAGTTTTCAGCTGCATTCTGGCGCCAACACTGGCGCGCGCACTTTTGAGTAACAAACCCAGAGCTTCCAGACTTAGTTTCTAGAGCAGCAGACTGAGGGGGCAGCAGACTTAAGCAACGAGCGTGGAAGCCCACACGCTGCATCAACAACGCATGCTGCCCCAGCCTGCTGCATTGGTTTCTAGCTTGGTATAAGAGCCAGAGCGTAGCAGCAGCAGCAGAAGACTGGCGTGCAGGTGCCAGACAACGCTGGCGGACCCCCATACGCGCCAGAGGACGGGAAATGCTGCCAGATTTTTTCCGGCAGCATTGACCCGCCTGGTGGCAGCATCAGATTTTTTTCCCACGGCCACTGGGCCAGGGGAAATGCTGTCAAAATGTTTTCGGCAGCACTGACCCCAACACGTGACGCGAGGAGGTGAGCGGCAGGCCGCGTCCAACACCTGTGGGCGACGACGCACGGGGCAACGTCACCCAGGTGCAGTGACTCGCACCAGCGCGCAACAGCAGCAGTCTGCAGCAGCGGCAGCCGCAGGCAACGGCAGCAAGCAGTGACAGCAGCAGCCAGCAGCAGCTGCGTGCAGCAATAGCAGCAGGCAAAAGCAGCAGCTCACAGCAGCCCGCAGCAGCAGCTCGCAACAGCAACAGCCTGTAGCAGTAGCTCGCAGCAGCAGCAGCCCGCAGCAGCAGCGAGCAGCAGCAGCAGCGAGCAGCAACTGCAGCAGCGTGCAGCAGCAGCAGCAGGCTACATCAGCCGCAGCAGCAAGCCACAGCAGAAGCCAGCCGCAGCAGCAGTTGCAGCGAGCAGCTGCCAGCAGCGGCTGTTGCTGCTCGCTGCCCGCAGCGAGCAAGCAACGAGCAGCAGCCCGCTGCTGCCAGCGAGCAGCAGCCCGCTTCCAGCGGGCAGCAGCTCTCTACCAGCGAGCAGCAGCCCGCTGCTCGCAGCTAACAGCGGGCAGCTGCCCACTGTGACAGACGAGGAAGAAGAAAAAAAAAGAACGCAAGAGCAAAAAATCCCCCACCCCACCTGCTTCGCTGCCACTGCTGCAACAGCTGCCTTCGCTGCTGTAGTAGCCTTAGCAATTGCAGTAGCCCGTAGTAGCAGCAACTGCTGCTGCAACTGCAGCCGCAACTGCAGACGCAGCAGCAGCAGCAGCAGCAGACGCAGCAGCAGTAGCGGCAGCAGCTGCAACAGCAACAGTAGCAGCACAGCATCAGCAGTAGCAGCAGCACCAACTGCAGCAGCAGCAGCAGCAGCAGCACCAGCAGCACCAACAACAGCATCAGCAGCAGCAGCAACAGCAGCTGTAGTAGTGGCCCCAACAACCGCCACTGCTGTCGTCGGCATCTTGCTGCTGACGTCACTGCCGACATCATCAAATCACAAAAAAAAAACAAAGAAGGGGGCAAGGGAAGGGGGAATTAATCTTAAGGGTGGGAAGGACATCCACCGTCCTCAACAGACATCACTGCTAACGTCAGCATCCCACAAAGGAAAAAAAGAACACACAAAACAAAGGGCATCACACCATGGCTAGTAGCCCCACTGGGGAGGGGTCCTCCTCTGTTGGGGGGACCCCCACCCCACCTTTCTTGCAACGGTTGCAATAGTAGCAGTAGCAGCTGCGGCAACAGCAGCAGCAAGAGCAACAGCAGCAGCAGCAGGAACAGCAGGAGCAGAAGGAGCAGCAACAGCAGTAGGAGCAGCAGCATCAGCGAAAGCAGCAGCAGCAGCAGCAACAGCAGCAGCAGCAGGAGCAGCAACAGCAGCAGCAGGAGGAGCAGCGGCGTCAGCAACCCTGTGACGTCGTTGGCAACAACCCTGACCCCCTTGCTGCTCTTCAGCAACAGCTGGCCGCCCTGACGCAGTAGCTTGCAGCACTGCAACCGTTAGTCTCTCAGTCTGCCCCCAATGCGCCTCCATCCTTCCCCCCTCCAGGGCACGCCAGCCCAGCTGTGTCTGCTGCCACACAATACCTGGTGCAGCAGCAGACTCTGCGCCAACGGCAGACAGTGACCTCCGTCCTTGGCCCCGCTCTCGGTGTCGGCCGCAGGCAAAAGGACTTTGAGACGCCGCCGCCGCCGCTTCAGGCAGGCGAGCAGTTCCGGAGCTAGGAGCTCAGCTTCCACATTTGGGCGCAGGGTGAGGGCCTATGGGCATACTATACCTTGTCGTATGATACCACCCTGGTCGACCAGCTGTATGATGCTAGTCGTGCCATCCGGGCTCTAGTCCATGTCGCCCCTCCGGCTTCCCGCCTCGTCCTCGAGCCCTTCTTAGGCGACTTCACCGCTGGCGCCACCCCAGACCCTGCAGCCGCGTGGCACGTTCTCACTCGTCCCCATCGCCTGTCCATCGACACTGAGACTAGCCGCCTGCTACGGGAGTTCAATTCCCTGCATATGGGGGAGACCGAGACGGTCACCTCCTACTAGCAGCGGGCGGAGGACATCCTTCGTCGCCTCGGGACATCTGCCCCACCCCCTTTGGTCGCGCTCCTCACCATCATGCATGGTGCCACCGAAGCGTACGCGGACATCTTCGTCCACTACCCTCACGATGTTCTCTCCACCATGGCGGCCCAGGGCACCCTCATGCCCTGGGCATACGAGCTCTTCCTCCGCATTGAGGAAGCTCGTCTGGAGTCCCGACTCCAGCGCACGGAGGCCGTCGCCTCCCCTGCCGTCGCCTCCCCTGCCGCCGCATCCGTTGCCGCCGCCTTCGTGGCCGTCGCCTCCCCCACCGTAGCTATCTCATCATCGTTGGGGAAGAAGAAGCGTCGGACCAAGAAAGGCAAAGGTCAGTAGTAGCAGCAGTAGTCCTCGAACGGGTCCAGTGCTGGTGGCTCGGTCTGCCACAACTATGGCCAGCCCGGGCACGGATGGTACACGTGCCCTCTACCGACGGATAAGGCGCACGTCATCGCCACCATGCGTCGCCAGCGCGAGCACCGTCTCGCCGCTGCCGCCGTGGTTGTCGCCGGCTCTGACACCTCCGCCTCGTCCAGCAGCTCCACCACTCCGGTTGCTTCACCGGTCCCGTCGACACCACCGCCGCAGCCGTCGGTGCCGACGCAGTCCTCCTTCTATCCGGGCTCCGGCGCCATCACCCCGCACTCCGTCTACACTCCCGGGTCATCCTCCCGTGAGTGCCAGCTGGAGCAGTTCATCGCATTCCAGCTCGGCCTGCCTCGCCCTTCTCCCCAGGAAAGTGTAAGTTGCATCACTTCCTGCTCCCCTCTCCAGCCCTGCATGACTGAGACTGAGCTACGGTCGTGCCCCGTTTCCTTGTCTGTCTCGTCGTCTCTCATGGTCTCCGCTACCCCCTCCGAGGATGACGTTGCTTGGCTTGAAGATTGGCAGTCTCGCTTCGCACCTCCTTCCACCGCGTCCGCATCCCTTGCTTGCTGCCATGTGACTGTTAGTGATCTTGCGACCCCGATCCCGATGTTAGTGATCTTGCGACCCCGACCCCGATGCGGAGACCTGGATCATCGACTCCGGGGCCACGCATCACATGATGGCCTATCGTGAGGCCTTTAGTATGCTTGTACCTGTAGGTGATGTTTCCGGTGTCCGGACAGGCTCTGGTCAGGTATTGCCTGTCCGTGGTGTTGGCGTCGTTCGTTTCCGTGGTCCCTCCGGTAACGTCTTTCTGACCGATGTCCTCTTCGTCCCAGGTCTTGAGCTCAGCCTTCTGTCCGTCACTGCCCTTGACCGCATGAGCATGGACGTTGTGCACTCGCGTGGTGTTGGCACCGTGTCGTTGCATCCGTCTGGCCTTGTCGTACTGCATGTAACCGCCCGTGGCAACCTGTAGCATGTACCTCGTCTGACCTCCTCTCCTTCCGTCTCCCCCCCCCCCCCCCCCCCCCCCCCCCCC
>SZWC01005527.1:74657-99490 GCA_023375785.1 Penium margaritaceum
CTCCAAGATCATGGAGTCTTTGAGCTGGTAGACCTGCCTGCAGGTCGCAAGGCAGTCTCCGCCCGATGGGTCCTTCGGCGCAAGCTGAAGCCCGATGGAACTGTCGACCGGTACAAGGCACGTCTCACAGCAAAGGGGTTCTCTCAGATCCCCGGCGTTGACTTTGATGAGACCTTTGCTCCTGTCGAGAGATACACCACGGCTCGAGCACTCTTGAGTCTCGTCGCCCAGCACGACTGGGAGCTGGAGCAGATGGATGTCAACAATGCCTTCCTACACGGGAAGCTCGATGAGGAGATCTACATGATCCAGCCCCCTGGCTTCACTGATGGCACAAGCAAGGTCTGGAGACTGCGTAAGGCCCTCTACGGGCTTAAGCAGTCTCCACGGTGCTGGAACATGGAGATCTCCTCGACTCTCGAGCGGGGAGGCTACCATCGCAGCACGGTCGATCCAGCGCTCTTCCTGAGCGATCCCTCACAGCCGTTCGTTGCAGTGTTGGTCTATGTTGATGACCTACTCATTGCCTCGCCCAGCCCGGCAGCTGTCCAGTCAGTGAAGGACCTGCTGCAGTCTGTGTACAAGATGAAGGACCTAGGTCCTGCACGAGTGTTTTTGGGGATGGAGCTTGAGCGTGATCGTCAGCGTCGCACTCTGCACGTGCACCAGGCTGCGTACATCCGCACACTGGGGGAGCGGTTTGCTCCCCTGCTCGCAGACATCCCCACCGCGTCCACACCAATGACTCCAGCAGGTCAGCGTCTGCTGAAGTCATTGGACTCAGCACAGCTGGGGNTTGCGTGTTCCCATTCATTGCATCACCCTGCACTGTGACAACCAGAGTGCAAAGGCAATCGCTGAGCACGATGGCATGCATCACTCTCGCACTAAGCACATCAACATTGAGCATCACTTTGTGCGCAAGCGCATTGCCGCTGGTGAAGTTCAGGTCGTCTGGGTCGACACTCGTCAACAGCGTGCAGACTTTCTCACCAAAGCGCTCAGCAGTGGAATGTTCAAAGTGGCCGTGCATGCTGTTGGCTTGCTGCGCTCTCGTGATGCTGTTGGTTGATGTGATCCCTGTGTTGTTGACCCCATTCTATGTCTTGTGGGTGTGAGGCATGTTCGTCTGTGGGTCATGGGGGAGTGTTGGTTATTGTTACGAACACACGCAAGTGCCTTCTTGTCTCCATCCACACACACATCTCACCACTGCAGGTGATTAATCTGGATTAAGGCTCGCTGGTGCAAGACTGTGGTGCAGCATGAAGAACACAGAGGATGTGACTCCCTCAAGCTACCAAGTTGTGGCGTCAGCACCGGTCTTGTGACATGCCTTAGTTTAGTAATACTCTCATACTGAAAGGGGATACAACTTGTGAGAATGCATGCTTGTTAGTTGATTGCATCCTTGCATGTTACCAGAGTGGTGAACCGGGTTGCTGATCCCTTGGGACCACACGTCCGGCTTGTGCCGACGTGTGAGAAACCGCCTGGAGCTCGCTCGCTCCAGGGTCGGGTTCGATCCCTGGGTGGCGTCCGGGCCCCACGACGAGTCTCTCGCGTGGGTGGCCCGGTCAACCGGCTCTCACCACCTCGCTCACACTCACTCTCGCAAGTCAATCTGTGACTCCGTTTTTCTCTAAGTCGTGAGCTTTCTCCGTTCCATGGCGCTCTCTGTTGCTCGTCANGTCGGGTTCGATCCCTGGGTGGCGTCCGGGCCCCACGACGAGTCTCTCGCGTGGGTGGCCCGGTCAACCGGCTCTCACCACCTCGCTCACACTCACTCTCGCAAGTCAATCTGTGACTCCGTTTTTCTCTAAGTCGTGAGCTTTCTCCGTTCCATGGCGCTCTCTGTTGCTCGTCATCTACTTCCTTGCTAGTACAGCAACTGCGCCTACCTACACTCTGTTACGTCCCTAAAGTACACGAGTCCGTAGATTCCATGAGTGGGCATTTCTATACTTTGATTCGTGGCCCACCGCGCATCAGCCTGAGGATTTTTATCCGGTTGAGGGCATCCACACCCCCTGCCACAAACTCAAGTATTCGACTTCTCAAGGTTCTAACATAATCAACCACTTTCCATTATCGTCAATATAAGTGTCGCAAATTGTATTGATGTTTCTATACTGTTCATTCAACTTCTTGCCATGCTGGAATGGTATGAAACCACGCCTCGATACTCTCGCAACTCACCGAGTTCATGGCAGTTTTTTTAAGTGACCACTCACGACACGACATTGCATGCATCGCTTTTCTCGAGCGCCCAAGACCTAACATATGCCCAATTGTCATTCTTTCTATTGTATACATAACGTTTGTATGTTTGAAACTTTTCGTTGACGTACAATTACTACTAAATAGAAGGTATCCAATTCTTCTTATTCTTCGAATCGTCTTCTACTCCGCACCTCATCCCTATGAACCATCCACATTCCGCTCAATGTAAAAACTCGTATCAGATTGTAGCGGCAGAGGAGGGGAAGACAACGCATTAACTATAGGGAAACAACCTCATACAAATCTTGGGCGCATCTCCACTAGTTTGTGGACCTTGTGACGATAACAGTGAACAGAGCGAGCACACCCAACGATAAGCAACAATAACTAGCACAGACTCCGTCGATGGAGGATCAGCAGCACACGGTTAAACCAAATGACACAATGACTTTCGTAGGAAATGGTGGAGCACCAACGACATTGACGGCCAACACGATGACGAGCCCCTTGGGTGTTCGTTTGTGTGGCTTCCACCCGTCACGAACGACGCTGATGGATTGCCCATATACCCCACGTTGGTGGTATAGGATGGAGGAGAGACTAACGACACAACGTGCCTCCATATCGTCCAGAGGCTTCTCCAACACCTACGACAGCGCCGGTGAAACGCGGTCAATGCGTTTTGGCAGCCTCGTTGGCTTGTCGGGAGCTAAAATACTTTTCTCGATGGGTTGAGATCCGCGCACCCGGTGGATTGTACCGGCTCTACAGAGAGACCCAATGACTGTAGTAGTTCTTCCGATGTTCGGGAAGCCGTTTTGCGATGTCTGGACGCTCATTCGGAGTGTTTCTAGTAGTGCTCGTTTTTTCTCGGTGGTCGAGACCCGGACACTCAAAGGGCTATTCCGATGCCTCGAGGAGAACACCTTTTTTGATAACCTGGTCTATGTATTGTTCTCTCCCTGCTGACTCGTTTGGGCTCAGCGGGAGTGACAGGGCCCGATGCAGCTAGCTTTCGGCGCCCCTACATAAGCCCGCTAGGGACTCATTTGTGAACAATCCTTATTCTTTCATGTTCGACGTTCCAGACTCAGCCAAATTCTTGCCATTTTGTAGTGCACTCACACTCATAGCTCATGTTCGTGTTTGCATGGACCAGCATGCCCTCATAAATTTTATCATGGTATCAGAGCATAGGGGGGCGTGTGAGCAGCAGAAGCAACTGAAGCAGAAGAAGCACAAGCGGGAGGAACGCAAAGAGAACACGCCACGTGGTGCCACGTCGACAATAGCGTGCGGGAGCAGTGAGGTGGCTGTAGTAAGAGGTGCAACGCATACAGTGGTCTTTTTGGCGTGTGGGTGCTGCCACTTCCGTTGTTTGGGAAGCAGAAGTAGTGGCACCACCGGTGGCACCGGCGATCAAAGCAAAAGAAAAAGGTGAGCCAGGTGGCCGTCGCTGAGGTGGCATTTTTTTGCGGCCGCGGCATCGTGTCTCACATGTAGGAGCTACATGAGCTGCTCCTTTGGTGAGTAGCAGTTGCAAGAGTGGCAATAGCAGCTGCTATAATAGGAGCTCCGTAAGAGAAGTAGTAGCCACGGCAACAACAACAACGGCGCCAAGCGGTAGCAGCAATCGAAGCGACAGCATCGACAAGCAACTGATGCTACAACATTGCCACCCGCAGCAGCAACAGTAGCGGCCTGTAGTAGCAACAACCCGTAGTAACAGTGGTAGCTCGTATCAACCTCGCACAACAGCAGCATCAATAGCAACGAAGGTAGCGATAAGCAGTTGTTGTAGTAGAATATCCACTCGTAAGAGCATCGCATAGCAACACCGCACAACAGCAGTTTACAACAGCAATAGTAGTAGCAACAACAACAACGACGGCGGTGAGAAGCTACAGTAGCAGCATGCAAAGACAGTTGCACGCAGTGTACAGCAGATGGGAAGCTGCCTTGCAGCTTCTCGCTGCTAGGCAGCGAGCTGGCTGTAGTGCTCACCGCCGAGAGAGCTCGCGCCGATCGACAAACCAGCCGATTGGCGAGCTCGCTCTACTCGCTGCAAGGGTCAAACAAAGAAAGAAAGAAAAGAAAGGGGGTGAAGAGGGTACCAGATAAAAGAGGGAGCACCCAAGAAAACCCCGAGCGAAGGATCTTAGATATATCACCCAGGTCATACGGTGTAAAAAGAATAGAGAAGGATAAAAGGGGGGGTCACCAGACCCGAAAGAAGGGGGTAGTCGAGTAACTCCGGGACAATGAGTCATTCAAAAAATCACTAGAGAATTTGGTGAGAAAAAAAAGAAGAAAAAGACAATTAAAAAATACCGGTGGTATCCGAGTGCACGTTGAGGAGTGGTAGCAGCAGCAGCAACGCCCGTTCAACCATATGTTTCTCAGGACGTGCTATGGTATTGCAACTCTTCCGGTCACATAAAGATTGTTGATCCTGACATTGTGACCCGTCGGAGTGAAAATGTCTACCAGTTTCATCCTCTCCCGAGGCTTGGTGCTTTACCCTCAAGAGCAGGTGCTCCCTGCATACCCCATAGTGAGGCATGCAAGATGAGTGTGCAGTCATGGGAGCAGGCTTCATGCGTGTTTGCCTACTACTACTATGGTGATTAACATCACGGTTGGCGTCGATGTTGGACACGCCCTCGAGGTTGGCATCCACCTTAGCTTTGGCCTCGTGCGAGCATGCTTCCTCCACACCTTACGGATCTGCCGGAGCTGGTAGATCCCCTCGTTGGACCTCTGGCGTCTATATTCGTCGAGATCCAGAGTTTGAAGGGGATGGTGAAGCAGCTTCGTGACCTCGCTGTCACTGATCATGATTCTTCTACTAGTTCGTTGTCAGCCTCCTTCATCTCATTTACATCATCGTCTCCTCCTCGTTTCTCATCCGATGGTGTCCCTCCAGCTCCACCTACCTTCCTGTCCAAGGCTGCCAGCATCCTTTCGATCCTCTACTCTTGTGCTACCATGATGCCTCCTCGAGATGACCTGTCTTGGCGTACTCGCTCTAATCATGTGTGCACGCAGGGTCAGTCTCAGTGCTCCACACGTCGTGCTCGTGCTAGTCTTGAAATATCCTCTACCTCCCCTGTTTCCGTTGCTGTACCTGTCGAGGAGGACTAGGGTCACCACATATTACCTACTATTACCTACTATTACCTACCGTAGTGACAAGGTTTGTACCTTCGCCGTACCGTGGTGGCCCAGTATCAGCTCAGGCAGATGCAGATGATATGATGGAAGCACATGACGGGGAGTCTGATCTCGACATGGCGTTGATGGTAGAGACTTGCATTTAATCAGGCTTGACTTCCACATCCGGGCTGGATCTGGACCTTCGCGGCAGCAGGTTTCATCGGAAGTGGTGGAGGCCTTGCATCCCTGGACGGTGCCACTTGCGGCTCTGATCGGTGGCGGTCTGATGGTAGCACAAGAGCCCCGTATGGTCCGGGATGCCTCTTGTGGACTTCCGGGGGATTTTGCATAGCAGGCTCAAACTAGCCCGGTAGTGGTTACAATGTAGGAGACATCCGTGTTGTTGAGGTCGACTTCCACACTGGGATAGGAGCCGGACGTTCTGTAGCAATAGATCGTATCAAGAGCGATGTAGGGCCCGCGCCCTTGGGTGGTGCGACTCAGGACTACGATTGGTGACAGCCTGGTGGTGGCACTGAAGTCCCGTACGGCCCTGGGATGCCTCTTGTGCACTTCCGGGGGCATTCGTGCACGAGGCTTACACCAACTCAGCAACGGTCATTGTGCATGAGCAGAAGGGACCGACTAGTCTTTTCGAGGTGGAGGAATTCTTGAGAGTAGTGTTGTTGAGGGAGATCACTAGATCTTGTACTGTTGTAGACAGAGCATGATTGACCCTCTCATCGACATTACAAGAGGACTAGCTTCAGCGGCAGGAGTCGCCCAGGTTCTCACATTGTACGAGGTCCAGTACACACAGCAGAGCAGCGGTACACATGACACATTTAGATGACAGTCCAATCTCCATCATTGAGAAGGTGAAAATGATCGTTCTTCCGGGGGATACGGTGTGTGAGCGCTAGATACGCTTTCTTGTTGCCTTGAAAAGCATTGGATCAGTTGTTCAGCGAGAGTCTTGCATGGTTGTACCTACTACGTCGGTAGTTGGGGACTGTGTTACAGACCAGACCGGGTGGATGGAGTCACCTCGTCAACAGCAGCTGAGTTCAACCCTCGTTCATCCGTTGGGGACCCTTCTGATTACATTGACCATGAGAGCGGTAGTACCTACATGGACATTTCCACGTGCTTCATGGACACTCATGACTCTACCTTCTCCTTGTCTCTCGGCACGCGAGCAATCATCCCTCCTTGTTTGACAAACACAAGCTACTGTCATAATGAAACACCTTCAATTGCATGCGTTTTTATAGCATCTCAACATACTACGAATTTGGTTGACCCCCAGGAGGATGCAACAACACCGTCTCCATCTTCTTCAGTAGCAGAGATGTAGATGGAGTTGTATCCGTGAGTTATATAGTCTACGCATGCAGCATTTAAGGAGGCAGAGTTGGTCCTACGTGAGGTAGACATAGGCCATCTCTGCATGTCCGAGGCAGATTACGCTGACCTACAAGAGCGCGTAGAGATGCTTCAGTGGGAGGTGATGGCAACGCAGGGGTGACTGATAGCTCATTGGGACAACAATCCTACCGAAGTGAGCTTTCCACCATCAGGACCTCCCACACTCATGACCATGAAGGATCCTGTACTAGCTTTGAGTATGATGTCAGATGTAGACTCTACCACAGGACAGGTGAGCATGCCTTTAGTTCCCATTGTCCTCGTTCCCGATATCTCCATCGTTTCCCCTCTTTCACCTCCTACTTCCATGATGTACCTTCATCCACCTGCTTCAGCTACTTCGTCGTCATCTTCGACCATGTGTGGTGGTCCGGTTCATCATCCCAGTCCTCCTCCTCTTGTAGTGGTGCACCCTTGCAATTCAAGGTGCTCTATCCCGCCTCGAAGGCTAGGTGTGCCACTTCATCCATGCTTGCATGCTGCTTGTCCATTCCCTTTCCTCTGGTGTACACAGGTGCATCGCGGTAGAGAGGAGAGAGAGGAGAGATTGTGTGTTGGAACCCTTGGCAGTCACACAAGGATTGGTACACTCCATATGATGTAGGGGTGACGTGAGAAGCCGTATTCGAAGACACCACTTTGTCTTTGAGGGTAGGAGTTGACTCGTACTTGACAGTGGGAGTTATCTCTGCGTGATGGAGAAACCACATGTTTAATCGCTCGAGATCTATTTTTTTCGCTACGGTATGAACATCTCCATTGAGGACATCAGCGCCAGGTTCATTTACCCAGGGGGAGTATTTTGTGGACCTCCACCTGACAATTTCATGAGAGATGCATGGTGACAGGTCCATGATCTACCATGAGCATACTACAACAACCGTCGTGTGGCTCATGCTACGTGCCTGCGGAGTTGCATGTGATTGCATTTGATTACATGTGGATGGTAGCACTCTAGTGGTCGAGATTCGGACACGTGGTGGATTGGTGTCGTGTTAAGAGGAGAACCCCCTATGATCGTGTGTGTAGTTTGATGATGCTATCGTGGCCGGCGTACAGACACCTGTTGGATTGCTTATAGCGATGAGGACCCGGGCACTAGTACCTCTAATGTCACAAGGAGACCCTCTTGTCATCTGACTTGTATATGATGTGCATGAACCCTCGGATGGTCGTGACCCAGAAACTTGGAAGGATGTACCAGTGTCCTGAGGAGACCTTATGACCTTCATTCTCCAGAGGGATATAGGGCCTAGCCTAGTTTCTTGGATGGGCATCATAAATGTGTGTGTGTGTGTGTGTGTGTGTGTGTGTGTGTGTGTATGTGCATGTGGTTGACTAGTATAGATTGTGGTTTTGTACACGCTCTTGTTCGGTGCTTTGGCTCACTTGTTCCGGTGTTGACAGCCGTCTCGGCCAGGGGGAGTGTTGATTTGTGTGGCTTCCAACCATCACGAGCAACACTGATGGATTATCCATGTACCCTACATTGGTGGTATAAGATAGAGGATAGACTGTCGACACAACGGGCCTCCAGAGTGTCCCAAGACTTCTCTAGCACCCATGCCAACGCCAGCGAGACGCGGTCAATGCATTTTGGCGGCCTGGTTGGCTTGTCGGGAGCTAGGAGACTTTTTTTGTTGGGTTGAGACCCGTGCACTGATGACTGTAGTAGTGCTTCCGATGTTCGGTGAACCATTTGCGATGTCTGGGAGTTGATTCTGAGTGTTTCTAGTACTGCTAGTGAAAGCTCGGTGGTCGAGACCCGGGCACTTGGAAAGCTATTCTGGTGCCTCAAGGAGACCACCTTTGTTGGTCACATGGTCTATGTAGTGTGCACTCCCTGCCGACTAGCACATGGTGGACTGAAAACAAGGGAGTAGTAGCGGGGGTGACAGGACCTAGTGTAGCTAGCTGCCGGTGCCCCTACATACGCCTGCTAGGGGCTCATTTGTAAACTCTTCTTGTTATTTCATATTCTGTGTTCCAGACATAACCAAAATCTTGCCATTTTTTAGTGTACTCAAACTCATAGCTCATGTTTGTATTTGCATGGGCATGCATGCCCTACTCAATTTTATCATGGGGCTCAGCAAATCCTTCGCCTCCGTAGTTGTCCCTCTGGATGACACATGACATGATGGTATGCACTGGCTAGTAGATTCGCATTAATGAAGGCTTGTACATGAAATTGTCGATATTCGATGGCCTCGATACCCATCTACTCCAGCTACTCAATACGCCAACAGAGAAGCTTCAGATTGTGTGTGTGTGAAAAGCAATACTCAGTTCTCGAGCGAGCCCCAAATTTGACCGGCACTTCTCAAGCCATTTGATGTCGCAAACCTCAAGTGACTGACAGTTTGCATGTAGTGAACAAATTAAGAGGTGTACTTCACCATTATTGGGGTCAGCAACAAGAAAAGGAGAATTGACCTCGCAGCCTTTCATGGCATGGCTTTGAGTTGGTGGTCCGATTTAAAGACCAGAGAATGGAAGCAAGAGATCGGCGGAGCTGGATCAATGGCTCATGTGACCACCTTCACATCGTCGACCATAAGCATTTTACCTCTCGATCAGACTGATTGAATGTTGCACAAATCACTAAATTTACTTAGAAAATGGATGGAATTTTTGTATTCCATACTTGTAACGTTTGACAAATGAACGAGAACGATGGCCTCAAGTGTGCCATGAGACAAGAAATCCCCATGTTTGACATCAAAGACGGCCTTTTGCAAATCTTCACACCATATGATTCCATCAACAACATCGAGTACAATTCTTGGATGTAAGAAAGGAATGACCGGCGACCCCGAGGCCACAATCCATATAGTGGCAAAGGGAAGTCGCAGTCAGCATAAACCTTTTCTTCGATGAAGATTGACACCATTTATCAATGCATTTAATGGCTGTGCTTGAAATGTGGGAAGAGAGGGCACAATTTGTTGGACTCTTGCAAATAGTAGCAGCAGACCAAGAAGGGGGACAAGTCACAAAGGGAGAATATGAAGTCGGGATCAAGCAAAGGATATGAGTAGAGGGTGAAACTCTTCTCCAATCAAAAAAATCTGAACTAACTGGTAACCCATCTTAATGGCTCACATAACCACAAACAAGGGTTTTTTATATTGCAAAGTTTGACGAGGGATACAAGGGTGTCCAACGGACGATAATGGTACATGTGTAACCAAGGGGTTGAACTTTGTATATGACGGTACCAGCAATACGAGATGGAGGAGCTTCTTACAATTTTGTGAGCAACAACTTGGTTTGAAAGCCGGATTTGCAAACCTAATCAAGGGTGTCTTAAGGAAAAATCTTTGATGAGTGAATGTAGATTTATCAACTTCACAAACCTCTTTGACTATAAATAGGAGAATTGCACAATGTATTAGTCTAGAGACATTTCTCCATGAGAGACCAAAACATTCATCCTTAGGCAAGATGTCGTGTACCAACACAATGCGTAGATAGAGAGGAGCAACAAAGCAATCCACATCAGAATGAATGGCATAAAAAGATATGTGCCTTTGATCCTGAGACTTGTGATACAATGGTAGTTACAGGATGAAAAAACAATGAAAGAAACATAAAAAGTTGTAACAGTCACAAAACGCAAGTCGATATCAATAGACATGGCCCAAAAATATCTGCAACATGGAGCACAAGTGTGTCTTATCCACATGGAAGCAAAAGAAATTGTAAAGACCAACATAATGACATCGAGCTCAACACCTGATAGTTCATAGATGTTCCAAAGAAATTTGCATCCCTCGTCAAAGAGTTCAAAGGGGTTGTTCCTGACAAAATGACTTGACAGCAACCTCTATAACACACCATCAATCACAAAATAGATTGAAGAGAGGCAGTAGATTGATAGAAGGGTACCTATCTGATGAGTGAACATGAGCTGACCAAAATCAAGAAGAATCTGGACAAGATGCTCGGTTAAGAGTTCACCAGGCCATCCACGTCATACATTTTGGCACTTCATTTTTTAAATAAAATTGGTGAGATGTAGATGAGCATAGGTTACCTTGCGTTAAACGACATCACCTTCAAGAACCGCTTCCCCTTTCTGTGAGTAGAGGAACTTTTATGACCGAATATGCGGGGACATGATTTTCATCAGACTTGACTTACAAAGCAGCTATCATCAGATCCACGAATTTGATAAGGATATCAAGAAGATGGCAGTCCATACTAGATAAGAATAGTTTGAGTCCATGGTTATAATGTTTTGTCTCATGAATGCCCCTACAATACTCATACCATTGATGTACAACATTTTTTGTTGTATAATGATGGCTTTGCCTTCATGTACCTTGATGACATCCTAGTGAAAAACAGTCATCCACAGGAGCATTGTGAACACCTTCAAACAACCTTTGATGTTTTACAAAGATAATCGTTATACAAAAAATCCTCGAAGTGCAATGTTTTATCCCGTTCATCAACTTAGTGGACCACACCACTAGCTACACACGAATCACCATGGACCCAAAGACAGTGAAGGTGGTAGCTCATTGGCTAACACCAACTGGAATTCGGGGTGTGTTTTTGTATTCTGCATCTATAAGTATTGAGTTATTGATTTCTAAAGGACTACGCCCGGGTGTCAAAGCCTCTCTCCAATCTCACTCATAAAATTACCGACTTGCATCGGGGAGACATCAAACATTTTGGTGGTTACCAGTTTGAGAAATGCTATCACCTCCGTACTAGTCCTATAATTGGCAGATCCAATGGTGGACTACCCTATTGCTCCTTAATTTTGACAAGTGGAAAATTGAGAGCTTAGCGATCTGTAATTTTGTTATACGTTCTTTGGGTTTGAATTATTTTGGTGGTTGCTTAATTTTGTTGGTAACACAGGGGGTTGTCCCTTATAATTGGCGACGGGTCTCGATCATTTCCTTGGTGATCACCAATTTTGATGAAGCTTGTATGTTGAGCAATGAGTGCGCGTTTTGTTTACGCGGTCAACGCCCAACAGGCAAGGCTGTTGTGGAAAGACGTGGCAGCGAAGGGACGAGGCGGCATGCGAGTAGTGCAACGTGATAGCAGGGTAGCGTGCTAGCTCTGTAGCGGAGCAACAAGGCAACGACATAGCAGGGCAGCGAGAGAGTAGTGCTCTCGCGCTATCATTGCCTAGCTGCCCCACTGTCCCGTTTCCCTGCTTTTTTCATTCAAACGCAAGGAATTTCTCACGTCTGAGACTCATGCTCCAAGAGGTGAGCACAGTTTGTTGAAGTACTTTTTATTTATTTTTTCATTTAACAGAACACCCGTAGCCAACTAGATGGTAGTTTGAACCTGGAATACCAATATCTTACCTTGAATCCTTAAATTTGACTATTGTACTATACGAATAATTTGGTGAATCCTTAACTTCAACGCAACAAAAAAATGTTCAAATTTGACAAGCTAAAAAACATTTAATATCAAATTTAAGCATCAGTAGGGTATGCCATAGCTTTGTATGTATCCAATTGAGTAATCAAAGCTCTTCTATTCCAAGACAACAACGGCGGAGAACATCTGGTTGCGTACATGTCAAAAAAACTGAGCGAGTTTGAACTAAGCTACATAGTATACGAATTAGAAATGCTCACAATTGATGAAAAGCATTTGAGACATGGCGGTGGAATGTGTAATGCGGACGATGCATCATACGCACTGACCACCACTCACTCAAATATGTCAAGACTCAACCAAGTTTGAGTCATCAACAAACTCAATGGATGGACTTCCTCGAGTCCATCTTATACTACACCATCGTATACCGACCTGGTAAAACAAATATAGCAGATTCGCTGAGTCGGCAACCAAAACTGATGATTGGGGTGAACACGTTGCTGATCAAAGAAGAAATGTACATTACAAGGCAATACACAAAGGATTTTGAGGATTTCAGCGTATAAAAAAAGACCAAGTTTTGGTTTGGCAACCCTTGGTGGTGCAGTTCCTTCAGTCTCCAAATCGTCGTACCATTGAACGAGGAGTTGTGTCTGGTGCTATTGGAGGAATTCCACGATACTGGTCCATGTGGAATCTTTGGCCAGTGCAAGACACTGAAGAATCTTGTAAAGTATTATGGGTAGGATAAGATGCAAACCAACGTTGCAACATAGTGAAAATTGTGCGACACCTTTTGGCAAAGAAAAATTGTTGAGCCCTTCACAAATCACACACAGTAATGAAGTAAGCAACAGACCAACATCAAAGTGACAATGTGTTTAGCACTGGCAGTTACATCCCACTCAGATTAGGAAACATTTCACTTTGTGGAAAGAACTTTGTGAAACTAAATACCCAATGATTGGACCCATTTGAGATAGAGCGAATATAAATTCTAGGTGTCGCTCAACTTCACCTATCAGATATAATGGTGATCCACCTAATCTTCTACATCAGCAACCTCAAGCAATATGGGGACCCGAACAAGAAATTCCTCGCCAAGAGGTTGCTGTTTTGCCTCCATTCCAAGTGGGTGGTGGGGATACGAAGTAAGTGCTTGATAACATGCTCACACATCAACGCCGTGTAAAATGACCAAGTCTTTGGAAAATTGGCATGACTATAACACCACACACAACAACTAGTAACCCGACGACAACCTTTGAGATGGCAATCATATGATTGACATCTATTATATGTGTCACCGGCTTATGTCTATTAGCCCTCACCAAAACATCGTGGCTAAAGGTACGAAAAATTAACATCCCAGAGGTACACGAGTTTCGTGACTCTGTAAGTGGGTATTTTTGTCCTTAAATTTGAGGCCCACTACACAGAGATCTTCAAGTTTCATACCGTTATGCCAAGGGTATTTTGGCCACCAACCCCAATGGGTAGTGTTCTTCTTCCAAAGGTTATGACACCCTTGACCACTTTCTAAAAGGCTCAAGAGAGATTTCGTGAATCATATCAATGTTTTGATACTCTTTGGTTGACTTCTTAGGTCATTAGAATTTTATAAAACCATACCTTACTTTTCTCCAAAACTGAAGATGTCTCTACGGAGTTTCTCGTAACGAAACACTCACGAGACGACGTCGCATGCATCACCTGTCTCAAGCGTGCAAGACCCGATATATGCATTGTTCCAATTGTCACTACCGCATATAATTGCTCATCGCGTTTGACACGTTTCATCAAAGTTAACTTACTCCTAGATGAACATCATCGAAGTGTCTCAATTCTTCAAACTGATGGTTTCTCCGTACCTCATTGATGTGAACCATCCACATTTCACTCAACGTAATATTGTTAGTGAACCTTTATAAAAACTGAAGCAAATCTTAAGCAAACAATAATGAGGCATACTAAGGATCTTAAGTGAAGCGTTCCATGCGATACCACATTAGAAGTGGTAGCTTCAAGATGTTTTTTTTATGGATTTATTGTTTTGATTGTAATAAGGCCCTTCTTCACAAAAGTTCGCCACTATTGAGAAATCTACCAAACATTATAAAAGTATATGGTGCATGGTGTTGCTTTTCCTACATATTGGTTGAACCCGTCATGAGTTTTTATACAAAACACCATAACGTAAGATAGTTGGCCCAAATGTCTTTGACCAATCAGTGTATAAGTCTAGAAGTGTCCACATGGGCCGAAACTTTGATAGGATGAATTGCCACAAAAGATATTTTGCAAATGATGTACATCTGTTAAAACACCCCTCCATTCATCCACAATTCTCCAAATTTTCTGTTTCATCTCAAAAAATTGTATCGATGTGATTATCCACTTCCCATTGGTTATCTTATGGCTCGTATCTGCTATGCGATATCCCATAGTCCTCCCACTTGATGAGAAAAGCCATGACTTTGCCCCATCATTCATATGTGATGATGTCTTTGAATTTGTCTTTGGAATTCTTGTGCCTTTCCATACAGAATTGTTGGGATAAATTCCTAAAAAGGGAAGTGATTGGTTTGCTCTCAATATAGTTTCAGTCGGCTTACTTGAATCGTCAAAAGGGTGGTCATGATTTCAAGTAAGCGAAGCCTGGCGACGATACATGTCTGTACTTATTCCATGAAAAAGGGGCCCAAATGCTCAGGTTTTGGTTTTTGTAGTCGTATCTTTGCAAATTGATATTCATCAAGCTGTTTAGCATGAGACCCCCAAAGTGGGATTCAGTATCTTTCTGATGCTTGTTAAATTCTTGCTTAAGTGTCGTGTGTTTCTTCTCAATATATAGTGTATCGTCCCAGTTAATATGAAAGCTAGTTTTCAGCTATTGGTACAACTTGGCATGTGAATCACTGTTGACCATCAAACCATGATTTGGTTTCTTGGTGCTTCTTGAACTAATTGTAATCCTTTACAAATAGATACTCTAGGTGTAACCTTACGCAAAGCATTGTGTTTTCAGCTTTTCTATCTAGTGAGGTTGCTGAATCAAAGTATCCACTGGATTTGTTTTTCTTATACGATACTATATGTCATAGTCAAGTTTAGATTCAAGGAACTCCATAAATCGGTTTTTTTCCATAATTCATATTTACAAGATTCTCAGGATATTTGATAGCGTGGTGGTGGATACCAATGGAGCATGAGAAGTAGTACCACCACATGTTTAATGGTAAAACCATCACTAATTTGTATGATTTGTACATTGAGTAGTTTAGGACTTTGGTATTTATAATGGTAAAAATGAAACTTGTTATTTTACTATCATTTTATCCTGAAGTAGAATGGCTTTGAGTGCTTGATCCGATGTGTTGATGCCCATGATTTCTTCCATAATTGTATCACCTAATGTTTAGCTTTGTCTAGGAGTAAATTCATTTCTCAAGTAGATGATTTTTTCTTCGTCGTTATTACATGAACTCCACTTGTTGGTTTGCTAAAGAGCTTTAAGAGAGACACGATGAATGTCATGTAATGCTATGAAAACCAATGGTTCAAAAACACTTGGATGTCTCAACTATCATAGGTCTTGGCCAATCAGCGATTGCTGTTCTTCCATTGGATTGGGTGTGATTTTTTCATCTACAATGAAGTGGCATAAAAATTGATTTAAAATACGAACGAAGTCACATTTCAATAATTTCCTATAACTTCTTTCCTTATACACTTTATCTTTCTAACTATGTCCAACGTGATCACTTGAAATGCTGTTAAATTAGGGTGTCATTGATGTCGATGATGAAAAATTTATTCAACTATTTCCAAAAGGCATTTACATTCACCGCCATGAATATCATGGGGATATTCTTCAGTTGGAAGGGCATGATGGTGAAACCCGAATTCCTATAGTAGGAAGAGGATGATGTCTGATTCTTCTTCACTTGACATGCAAGCCTGGTGATAACCGCTCTTAAGGTTAACTACCATGAAACTTCTTACAAAACACAAGGCTCCAGTAAATCCCCTTGCTCCTTCCTTAAATTATTTCATGTGCTCAAGATCATGTACCATTTTTGTTTCTTTATTGAGTTTAATTGGTTTGATGAGTTTGTAGTTTACCTGGCGAGCCACATCCTCTACCATCAAGGGGATAACAAAAGCAACTCCCACTGCAAACCAATCGATACTTATTAAAAAAACCCCTTCAAGTAGCTATGGAATACTTCTTTCCACATAGTTGTTTGGGCTCACAAACTGATTTGTTGTACTTTGAGCACATAGTCATTCATGCTTTGATTTCAAAAAATATTCATCATAGTTAGCTCACTGAATGTATAGCAAGGTCTCAAAAAGGTCTTGTTTGATGTTTTCAAGGCCTACACATCATCGGCACCCCAACAAGGTCATGGTGTGTCCTTTTACTCCATACACATCAAAGCTAATAGGATTTTGTACAAGGATGTGCCTACTTATGATGTCTGAAAATCACCAAAGGATTTGGTGGTATGTAATTTGGTCTTTCTGAAAACCTGGGAGTTACAATTCGATGCTTGTCTATGTAGGCTGTTGATAAGTGGTTTTGGTCTGATGGTGGAAGACGTTCCACGGTTGAGATGCAAAGCCAACACGTTGGTTGGCATGGGGTTGTGTATCTTATCTTGGGAGGTTTGCGGTATGTGGGTGCGCCTGAGGTGAGCCTCATGACACTTTTCAAGCCCAAAAGTACCAATAAAGATATGGATCTCTGACATAGAGCAAGATTGGCGACATAACGAAGGTGAACTATTGCATGGTGTCATAACTTGGATGGGCCTCTCCCCCTTGTTGTCTAAATTAGGGAGGATAACAATGATATTGCTGTTGGTGGGTTTAAATGCCGCGTTGGATGGTGTGGAGACCTACCTATCTAAAGTGTTGATTTGTTGGAGGGACCTACAATTTACATGAGAATGTGAGGAGGTTGCACTCTTGATGCCGCTCCCATTGACAAATGTATATAAAAGACGAAGTAGCTGCATAGAAGTCTTTATCACTTTGCCTTTTGTATCCATAGAAACTTTATAAGGAACCAGGTGGTGGCCTTGAGAAATTGTAGATCCCGCACTGATTTAAAATGGCTACTGGATACAATGCATTTGACATTCGGCCATATTTGTTGCTTGTAGTTGCCCACGACTCACCTTTGGCACGTAATTCCATCCCCCTTAGTCCCAGGTGTTGGAATGACACTAGTCATTGTTGAAGTTACCACCTAATTTGTTTGGGTCTTCAGTGCTGCTAGTGCTGGAATTCATGAGTTTGGCTTCATTGGTAGTTGAGGGAAGTACTAAAGTCCTCGTGGGGATCCATGTCAAAGTTGTTCCATGGATGGTTCTCGATTACTGTCCAAGAATTCCTAGTTCCGCTTTAGGAAATTATTGGTCACCCATTTCTCAAAGGTCACCATAACAGTTGAACTCTAACATCAAGTTTGCTTCTCAGAGTACTTTTCCTATTACATATAAAATTCTGGTTAGATATCCACGTTGCAATGGTTCAGAGGGAGCCAGGGCTGGGACCTTTCCTTCTAGGAGCTTTTGGTGATCCGTAATACAGCTCCTATAATAGTAGGAGAAGACAAATTCAAAATTTGGATGGGAACACCAGAATCTTGATCAGTATAAAGTACATCTGTGGTATATGAAAATCATATGGATGCTAAGCTAGCACATCTCCTGGCCTTTTTAGGGACAACACCTTGCTAGGCCTTCTAGGCCGTCGTGGCAAGGGTCTTAGTGCAGTCCCTTGGTTCTCTAACCTGTAGGACAGCCTCCACCTAGGCTAGCATGCCTTGCTAGGCTTATAGGGGCCTTGGAGGGATCTCATGCAAAGTCTTGGTATGGGTCTCCGGAGTTGAAGGCTAGAGCAGAGGCTGACTTCTTGTAGAATACTGAGGTGATTGTGAACTGAGAGCAGCTTTACCTTTTATACTTGTAGACCTGACAAATTGACCACCTAAAGAGAAGCTTCCGTTAGGTGGTTTAGGTGCTCTACCTCTTGTTCCTTGCTTATGGTAAGGTTTCTTTAATGAGAAGGTTCCTGTAGTTGAGAGTTGTTACTTGCATCCCTACAATACTAGGGAGAAAATTCCTCCTTGAGGAAGCTATGTCATGTCTCAAGGTGAAGCTTCACAAAGAGGTTCCTTGCTCCGTTGGCTGATGAAGATTGATATTGCCGAAACATTGCATCAGATCTGTTGATAAAGAGCCACCTAAAGCTTGTACAAGATTAGTCCATGCATATTGAAGGGCCCCGTATCCAGGCATTTGGATGATGATGTTTTGTAGGCCTCATGCCAAGTGCATGATGCCTACTTGTTCAAGGACTCCCTGATCGGTGTTTATGTAGTATTATGTAGTATGTAGCCACCCTCCGTGATTCAGCTAAATAGAGGCATTCACAACCCTCTTACGTATGCTAGCACATTGTAATAAACACCAAGCCTTTTAGACTGACATAGGCATGGCTGCCAGATTTTATCTGGCTAGTAGAGGGGAGAATTCTAAATGTTCCAAGAAATGCTCCAAATGGAGTGCCATCTTCACCATGTCGTTGTAAGTCAATAGCGTAGTAATCACACCTCTCAAAAATTAAAAGCTTACAAGAGCTGAGAGGAAGGACTAAGAGTCCATATCCCATTGTCAATCTAGACCCAAATACACTAGGACTGAGGAGTCATCATTGAAGAGAATGTGTAGCATGTAGTATATCATGAATGTCACATCCAAACATTTCTGTTATCCTAACCATGTTGAGTAGCCCAAAGGGAGATATTGATCCTTGGGAACTTCATGCAATCTTTGTTGCTTGAAGGTTCAGGCCATGACCTTACGACATCCTTTTGGCCGGATAGCCAGACCATGTTGGCATTCTTTGGTTGAAAACGACCTGTGGTTGGTTCTTGCCAGCCTTGTCGTAGCCGTGTTGTCCTTATAGCTCTCTGAAATGCCTCTCTTGTCTCTTCTTCTGCATCCTTTTGGGTATCCTAGGGATAACGCAAAGATGACAACAAATACAATGTCCTACCGGCAACTGAAATAATCCTTCAGGTTGTGGGTTTTAGTGTTTTTTGTCGTTGTCTTTGGGGCCCTGTGGTAGCGGAACCCTAGTGATCACATAGCAATTGAATGCAACTAAAAGTTGTATTTGGTTGATTCCTCCACAAAAGAATCGACGGTGCGGAAATCTTAGAGAACCTCTCTTATCCAAGGTGAATGATAACTCTGTCACAACGGGCCATGCAAGGCTATTGGCCGTAATCGAATCTCCCCTTGACTACAGACTCTCACTACATTGTTCTCTCTCAACTACCAAAAAGTGAAACTACTTGTGGCCCAAAGGTCTTGGTGGTTAACCATGACCACCAAAATGCAACACAACATCGACTCTTCAATGCGTTCTATAGCGCCAGTATGAAACAATCCATATCTTATGGTGTTATGAATACAATGAAAAGTAAAACGAGGTTGCACAAACCCTTACATACAAAAGTTGATACCAAGAAAGTTGCAGATGGACATCGAATATGAAGTTATCGAAGATGCGTTCGCAGGTCGCAATTGAAACTTCCACCGAACATGCAAACGGAGGAATGGGTGCAATCTTTGTATTGTTGCTCTTATCACACATCTTGGCTGAATTCTCGAAGTGAAAATTGCAAATGGTGGTGAAAGCCACTGCCAATACTATGTAGTCATCTCTGGTTGGTTTTAAAAAGTTTTAGCCACAATGCCAAAGGTGTGTGGAAACCACCTCGCCAGGCTTTTAGAACGGCAGTAGGAATTGGGAGCATTCTGCAAGGTTTTGTCCACACGGGAGCTGTGCTGTTAATCGGCCGGCAGCAAGCTGCCACTTGTTTGTTCGTTTGTGCGGACTTGTATTTCACTGAGTCTGGGGTACTGTTCATAGGTTTACACCTCCTCAGCCACCAGCTCTCCGCGAATTTCGCGGAGAGCTGGTGGCTGAGGAGGTCACAACTAGAACCCCCCGCCAAATTGTTTTGGTACCCCTCACTTTCCTTTATAGTTTTTCGTCACAAGCAGTTCAAACCAAGTTAGGTGAACTAGGTTTGAAAAGCTACCCAGCGTGGCAATCCGATTTTTTTGCCACGTGGCCACTTTTGCTCACTGACGAATAAGAACAATATGCATTTACTACTTTCTTCACGAACAAAGCGAGGAAAATCAATTTGTTCAAACAAAACAAAATCAGGCTCCGTCAATTGTCAATGTCAATAAGATCATATCCATTTTGTTTCTGCAAAAAGAATCCATTTTGTAACTGAACAAAGATGGAACCTCTCTTTTGTACAAAACATGGTAGGTGTTCTCTTTTTGGAAAAAAAATTCTGACGATGCTGCTTTGCATTTTCCACGATTATGTGGGTTATAATTGATTTTCAACAAGGTTACTTGCTCGTCTTCTTTCAGTGCATGATCTAGCACGTTCGTGCATGTCCGTTTGTGTCACATGAACTCACCGAGCCGCACGTAATTTTATTCAGGCAGCCAGAAGAGAAAACATACATTGGAAGCAGATTGTTGGACATCGAGCAAGGGACGACAGCATGAAGTGGAAGGTGGGTTCGCCGAGCCTCTTCGCTTCAACTGAGGCTCTTCTTTTGAGTGATGTCCATTCTCGCGCCCATCGCGGTGGCGAGGTGAGAGAGTTCCGGAACACGGAGCTGACAAGCTGTAGTCGAAAATCCAGGCAGGTTGGACAGCCGGCGCTAGGGTTTCCACTAACGCTCTTCTTCTGACTAGGGTTTGCGGAGAGATCAGAAGCTGTCCGACCAAGTCTTCGAAGTTGAACGAAGTTTCACTCACACTTGCACCGGTACTCAGCCCCACCGCGTCCCTGGTACTCGGCCAAGGTCTCTGTACACCGTATTGGTCGTTCTACACCCGGCTCGTGTTTGGGGCTAGAGGAGCCATGGCCCGCAACCCTGCAGCCACTGTTTTCGTAGGTGAGTGTCTTGAGGCTCGTTCTTGGGGCAGGGTCGCTTTGGTCTTCCTCTCTTGCCTGGGCACGGAAGGAACTTTTACTTGCTCCGGCCTCCTCGTGCGGGTCGAGATTTGCCTCCGGCCTCCTCTTCGCGGATTTGGCCATGATGTGCCAAAACGTGCATTGCTGTCGGGTTGGCACATGGCAACCGCTCCGTCACCTTTTGTTGAGAGGAGTCTTCCGCAACTCTCCTTGTTGTTGAGTGGGGCCTTTCTTGCGGCCATCTTCTTCCTGTGTTTGTACGTCACTCTATTGGAGCTTTTGCACGATGTATCGGAGGTCTTAAGGGCCGCCGGAACATCATCATCGTCAACTCGTCTGCGAGTCTGCTCGTAGCTCTCTTGCATTCCTCTTCGTTGCCTTGGCTCGGCGCTAATCGAGGCCTGCCATCTCCGGCCCCTTTCTCGTCAATTCGACGGCCCCACTCTCGTCGATTCGACGACCCCACTCATCTGCCCTTTTTCATGACGGTTTTGCTCTAGAAACAGAAGTCAAAAGGCCACGATTCTGTCATGCGGCTAGTCACGTCTGAGATTGTGCATGTCTTGCGGCAGCAGAAGCTGCTATCTGCATCATCAGCAGCAGCTGGTTTATCGTCACCTGCTGATTTGCATCAGCAGGTGATGGTTAGATTTGCCTTTTCGGTCACTCACACAGAGTCCCCTGGTGGGGCTCCTACTCTGTCCTCTCCGCAGGCAATCTCGACCCAAAAGTTACGGAAAGAATCCTCTACAACCTCATGCAGCAGGCAGGCCCTCTGGTCGACGTGTACATCCCTCGCGATAAAGACAAGCAGCAGGAGGAGGGAGGGCCCGACCAGGACCAGTGTTCACCCCCGAAGCATAGGGGGTATGGGTTTGCTGAGTACGACACGGAGGAGAGTGCTGAGTATGCAGTGAAGCTTTTCTCCGGAACAGTCAGACTGTTCAATCGGCAGGTTCGATTTCAGGTAGGCTTTGGGAGTCGAGAGTCTTTCTTTTCTTCTTTCAAAGGATGGATTTGCTTCTTCCAAGCTTGTGCGGAACGCCGCTTTCGCCCTGGACCCGCGCAAAGCAGAAGAGGGAAGGACGCTGTCTCAGGTTCAGCCTGACGACGTTGGTACTGAGCGGATTGCCTAGCGCACACTCCTGCAAACAAGGTTTCCAGCCGCTTGAAGATCTGGCCCGCTTGTCTTCCACCATGGATGACCCGGCGATGTGTGCTTGTTAGAAGTCGCGGTGTTTTTCCTGTAGTATTGCCGTCTCTCCTGGCCGTTTTGTCCTCTGGAGACGCGACGTTGAGATGATGGGGTGGTGGAAGTCAAGTCATTTTGTCCTTAGTGCGACCCTCAGCGTGTCCATGAACTGTCACCCGGTACAAGATTCTTGTCGCAAAATCCTTCACAGTGCATCGTGTTCGTGTTTTGGATGCCGGAAGGACGTACCCAATTCTGAGTGCGTTGCTGTTGCATGGTCAAAGCTGGGATGCGGCAGTGGGATTTCGTATGTTGGATGGTGGACTGATGTGGCAGAGCCCCACCAGTTCGTAGCTTCTACGTATGGTAAGTTGCTGTCCCTACCACAGAATGAAGAACCGCAGACTAAAGTGATGTTGTGACTTCATTCTGCTCCTCTTGGTTGGCACCCAACTTAGTGCTGAACTTCATTTTTGCGGCCGTGTTGTGTTTGGCCTCTCAGATATCGACATCAGGGCGCCCTGCCAGTACCCCAGCAGCTACAGGGAATGGCGCAGCTGTTCAGGAGTCAGACTCCCCGCCCACCTTCCGGCACAGCTCTGCGGCCACTGCTGCGGTTGACTTTGACCATGAACGCACGGCTCTGGATCCTATGACGATGTGGCCGCAGCATGCTGCTGCAGCTGCTTACTACCAGCAGCAGCAAATCCTTTTGCAGCACCAGCGCCTTCACTATGCTGCTGGGTATGACCAGCATCACTTTCAGTACCATTACCAGCAGCATCAAGCGCTCTCGGTGCAACAGCAGCAGCAGCAGCAACAGCAGCACGCCCTCCTGCGCCACTCTCTTCAGCAGCATGTGTTCTCAGTGGCAGGTATGTTCATTGTGTGTACCTTTGCGGGGCACACCAGGGCTGCTGCTGGCATCATCTTATCTCTCTTGATGAATGATGCCTGTTCTTTTGACTCATTGCAATCATTGTGTTGTTTTTGCTTTCCACTCTCTGTGGTTGTGACTTCTCTCGGCAGGCCGTACATCTTGGCTGCTAAGTAGAAATAGCTGCTATTGGCTTGTGTGTTTGCGTATGTTTGACCGCAGTCTGTCGGTGTCCGAGTTGGTGCAAACCCTCCTCCACCCTTGGGGGAAGGAGGGTTTGCACCATCCAGGAAATGAGGAGTATTTCGTTCTTACTTTCTTCTACTCCATCTCTCCCTTCACCTTGTTTGCCATTTCATTTTCAGACCGGGGCATTCTGAACTACCCATTGGCTTACGCTCCAGCCAGCTATGCCCCCGTTTTGCCTTCAACAACTGTTCACTACTCTGCACGTTGAAGATGCAGCTGGCTGCTTCTCCTTGTATAAAGATTTTGGGCGCAGTTTGCGCTTTTCCACCCTTTGTGCTCTGCCCTCAACACGGGAGGGTGTTCGCTCTGGCCCCGGCTTTCTGTGGATAAAGAACGGGGGATGGGCAGCTGGATGTTGTGCCTGCATTGTCCTTCGCATAAGTAAGCAGTGTGAACAGCACACTTGGTGAAAACCAGTGGGAGGGGTATTGCGCAGCTGTTTTTGGGGTTCAGCATTTGTTGTAGGAGAAAACATAAACAGGGAGACAAACCTTACAAGGTCATCGAACAGTGGAGGCATCTAGTTGCTTCTGATTCGTTGAGGCATGTCACTTGCCTCTAGAACCTTGCCTCCTTTGGGGATTAACGTCTATGTGGAAGTCAGCTCATCTTGGTTCCGAGTCTCCCTTGATGAGTAGGGCAATTTCTTCACCTGGCTGATTATGTGAACTAAAATGGGTTTTGTGGCAGATGACTTTCAGCAATGTGTTGGAGGTGGAGTAAGGGCATCAATTGTCTGGGAATACAACTAATTGCATGCATGTCCTGGTGGTGCACGAGGATTTTACTTGAAGGCCTGTTCGGGCTGTAGGCCATGTGAAAAGACTGATGTTCACATTGCAAACAGATGGGTGCTCATAGACATGAACATAGTTGAGATACCAAAACCATGAGTAGTGTGGAATAGGAAGTCAAATGTACTCTTGTTCAGCATACCATCGTGGCGAGGGGAAGGGGTGCACACTTTGAAGAGTGGAGACACAAGTTGGAATCCAGTGATGCACCCCCCTGATCTTTGAATTTGCAGCTGTTCCTAGAATTCGACAATCACCAGCAAACTACCGACCTTCAGTCACACGAGATTCTACTGACAGCCTGCACGTTGGCACGACCAGATGGAATCGCGTCAGGTCCAAGTGTGTGGGTCTGGCACGCCATTTTGGATACCCACAGTGAGGATACACAGTTTTGTCCAAACAAACTTTTTTGGTGTACCCAATAATTCGACCAGGCATGAGAATGATTTGTGTTCCTATTTATTCGTTGAACAAAATTACATATCCAATTCGGCCAAGAGAAAAAAAAAAAAAAAAAAAA